>PVJD01001083.1:0-255798 GCA_004026545.1 Mormoops blainvillei | reverse complement strand
ATTATCTGATTTATAATAGAATAATTAGAAATTAATTAAAAAGGAAAAGGTAACAATAATATCTAAAATGACACTAATGAAACTCTTCTTAATAATTCATGGGTTAAAGGAGACATCTCAGAAAAATTATCATACATTTTAAACTGAACAAAAATGAGAATATAAGATATCAAAATTTGTGGGATATGACTAAAATAATACTTAGAAAGAAATTAGTGGCATTAAATGTTTGTATTAGAAAAGTCTTAAATCAATCATCTATCAGGTGTGTCCAACCAGCATCCCATGGGCTGCATAAGACCCAGGATGGCTATAAATGAGGCCCAATACAAAATTATAAATTCACATAAAACTTGTTTTTTTGCTCATTAGTTGCCTTCAGTGTTTGTGTATTTAATGTGTGGCCCAAGACAACTCTTCTTCTTCAGTGTAGCCCAGAGATGCCAAAAGGTGGGACGCTCCCCGAAACCTTTTATTTTAGGAAAATTAAAAAAAGCAAAATAAGACTAATGCAAACAGAAGAAAAAATATAGTTTAAAGTAAGAGCAGAAATCAATGAAGTTGAAAGCAGAAAAATACAGACATTCAATGAAACCAAATGCTGTTTCTTGGTATGATTCATAAAATTGGTAAACCTCTAGTAAGGCTGAAAAAGAAAAAGAGAATAGTAAAGATGTGTTATCAATATTAGAAATAAAAGAAAAGATATACATACACACACACACACACACATATACACACACACATATAAATAGATATATCCCTCCACACATTAAAACAGTTTATGTGTACAGAGTTTTACTATAAACAACTCTTTGCATATAAACTCAGTAATTCCAATTAAGTGAATTAATTCATTGACAATCACAAAATACTGGAACTCACCCAACATGAAATCAACCTGAATAGTCATGTAATCATTAAATACATTGAATTTATATTTTAAAATCTTCCTCTAAAAAATAATCTTCAGGCCCAGCTAGTTTTACTATTGAATCCTACCAAACAGTTATAGAATAAATACCACTAATCCTACAAATAATTTTATGTATCAAGAGTAACTCTATATCAAAACTAGACAAAGCAAATAATATACAAAACTATCCTTCATGAACATAGATGTAAAAATCCTCCACAAAACATTATCAAATTGAACCCAGCATATATGTATATGAAATGCCAAACCAAATGAGCTTTTCTCCCCAAAAGAAGCATAGCTGGTTAAATAATCCATAATCAATGAATATAATCTACAATTAACAATCTAAAGAAGAAAAGCTACATGATAATATCTATGCATGCAGAAAAACTTTTTGACAACATTCAACATTTATTCATGACTAAAACTATTATCTAGGAAGAAAAGAAGGCTTTGTTCATGTAATGAAAGGTGTGTACAAAAGGCCACAGATGACTTTATACATAATGGTGAAATCCTGAATGCTCATGGCCTAAGACTAAGGGAAGAGTGTACACTCATACTCTTCAAAATTTTACTGTAAATTCTAAGTAAATAAGAAAATAAAAAGAACTGAAGTTCATACAGGCTGAATGAAGAAACTAGCCCTGGCTGGATGGCCCAGTGGATTGAGCACGGGCCTGAGAACCAAAGGTTTGCAGGTTCGATTCCCAGTCAGTGCACATGCCTGGGTTGCAGGCCAGGTCCCCGTGTTTCTCTCCCTCTCTTTTTCCCTCCCCCTCTCTAAAAATAAATAAATAAAATCTTAAAAAAAAATAAAAAGAACTAAAGTTCATATAGGTTGAAAAGAAACAAAATTATCCTTATTTGCAGATGAGAGAATTGTCTTTATAGAAAACACCAGGGAATCTACCAAAACAAAACAAAATAAAATTTTCTAGAATACATGTGCTTAGCAAAATCACAGAATTCAAAGGCCAACACACAAAAATCAATTTTATTTCATTCTAGCAATGGAAAACTTAAAATTTCTAAAAATACTATTTACAATAGCTCTAAAAATGAAATGATCAAGTACAAATTTACTAAAACATAGGCTGTACATGTATGCCGAACACTACAAAAGGCTGATAAAAGTAACCAAAGAATACCTAAATAAAATGAGAAACATTGTCTGCACGTATGGAATGATTCAATATCTCAAATAGGTCAATTCTGCCCACTTTGACCAACAAACAAACAAAATAAAGGAACACAAGAAAACTTGGCTCTGTCTTGGATATGTTGGATATGCATATGACTCATATGTATTTGCATGTGTACAAACTCATCAAATTGTTCACATGAAATATGTGTAGTTTTTGGTATATCAAACACACCTTAATGAAACTGATTTTTAAAAAGCACACTTCAATAAGCTATCATTTTAAACAGGAAAATAAAAAAAGAAGACTATAATTGATAGAGACCAGATCAGTGACTGCCAGGGGTAAAAATGGAAGGAGGGAGAAATAACAAAGGGATAGTATAAGTCTGGAGATTGTATCTTGATTGTGGTGGTGATTAACTTAAGTGCATGTGTTAAACTTCATAGAATTATATACAAAGTCAATTTTACAGTATAGTAAATTAAAAACTGAATTTAATTTTAGGATAAAAATGTACTTTATTTTTTTCTTAGAGAAAATTGCGAGATTATGAATAATCCTAGAAGTATCTCTAAAATTAAAAGGCATTAAAATTAAAAGCTGATACATTTGCAGGAAGCAGAGTGTAAAATTTCTCCCTTGGTTTGCATAAACCCATCCAAGTAAGCATAATTGCATCTTACAGAATCACATATTCCTGAAATTAAATTTGATTTGACTCTTTGAAGTGTACATTTTTTATATGACTCCCTAGTTTGTAAGGTAGCAGAGGAAGGATGGGAGCTACTTATAAAAGTGAACTGTGAAGTTAATGTGTATATAGAGTAATACATATAAAAGAGCTCCATGGCTCTCAGAAGGCTTCTAAATCTACAAAGTGAATGTGGTATTAATTCTCTAGGGTCCATGAGATGGACTCTGAATGTGAGAGATAAGCATCTGTACCATTGAGATAAATGCCTCTCTATGGGTTCTGAGTTTAAGGAAAATGTTTTTCTTTTGTCTTGGTATGAAAAAGGAGTGAATGGAAACATTTTTTTTTTCTTTTCATTCACACAGTCTCTTTATGTTATGTATTTTGCTTTTTTATAGTCAATCATTGCCTCTCCAGGAATTACTAGGAAATTTTCCTTTGCTGTCATCCAAATATCTTTTCTGAGATGCCTGCTTGGAGGTAAGTATGTCCTATTCTCTCCAGGCTATATATGCACACTCATTGTAAAGGCTGAAATGAAAACTTTTATATAGATGTGTTTCGTACAAACATTATTTGACCTCCTTTGGGGTTTTTGTCTGTTTCTGTGTTTAGGTAAAAACAAATATATATTTTTAAAGCACTGATTACTTTTTCAAGGGTGAGGCATTTCAAACAGAAGAGATAGTTCACTTGAGGTGCATTCAAACCAGTTTTGCAGACAGATCTTTCTTGATGACCCCAGAATGCACACTTTAGACACATGACAGACTTTAATAGTTTTCCAGATCTTACCTGAAGGGGTATTATTTTGACTTTTGAACAATCATGCAGTATCAGCCTCATTTTAACTGCCTTTTCACATAATGGATTGTAATGTTTTTTCTATTTCATAGATTCATACTTCCCTTCACCCTTCTTTTTAGCCAATCACTTTTATCTCATTTTAACCCCATTTTTTCCTTCTCAGAAGTATAATAAGCAATAGTATACCTTAGCTGCTGGATAAGAAACCAACTTCCAACTACTATTTAAAACCTAAGAATAATTTTTATGTAGTAGCTAAATTTACAATGAGATAATTTACTTCTTTTGAAGTCACCAAGGAACACGCATAAAGGACCCACTGACAAAGCCCAATAGGTGAAGGATTGAGGGTGGGTGGGAGGTGGGGAAGGGTGGGGCTATGGAAAGTGGTGGTGGGAAAATGTTGACATGGGGATGATGGGATGGGGTGCAGGACAGAGGGAATAAAGGGGAGAAAAAAATGAGACAACTGTAATAGCAAAATCAATAAAATATATGAAAAGAAAAGAAAACAGAGGTTATATGGAATATGAACACTCTTCTTTATAACAGTTTTGACCTTTAAACTCTAAGGTAAGACTGAAATCTTTATTTGAAACTTTAGTAAAGATTTGGCAAGCTTTTTTCTCCTGTAAGGAGGATATTACTAAATTCTTCAGCAGGCATCTCTAAAAGACTACAAATTTGCTGGGAATTTATCAGACTCCATTGAGCACACTGCATCTTAGGAAAAGGTCTCCATTACTTGAATGTGCTCTGTGAATCTAGTCATTATTTTCATATCCTTGTAGACTTTTCAGGTGGAGGACCCGAATAAATTTGGTAAGACTTTAATTTAGTTTTGATTTCTTTCCCTAAAGTTAAATATTTGCTGTCTATTGATCAAAGAATGACTGCACTTTCTTGGTGTTATTCTGACAAATTTTAAGGCAGACTGTAATTTCCTGTGAAATATAGTTGTCTTGAGGTGAATTACATGTAATAAGTTCATCATGAAAACAAGAATACGGGAACTGCTACAGGACTCTTTTTCTTTACATTTTCTTCTCCCTCATGTCTTCCTCATTCCTAACAAGAATCATTTCTCTAC
The DNA here is from genome assembly GCA_004026545.1 of Mormoops blainvillei. Taxonomy (NCBI): domain Eukaryota; kingdom Metazoa; phylum Chordata; class Mammalia; order Chiroptera; family Mormoopidae; genus Mormoops; species Mormoops blainvillei. Next base: position 251,140 of record PVJD01001083.1, on the reverse strand, counting down.
CTTTTAAGAGGCTTTTCCAGTTCCTGTCTTACATTATTCTAATTTTATAGGTGTAGATCAAAATCATGCTCTGGGTAGCAAAGAGCAGGAGTGCCATTGCACTTGAATCATTTAAGACCTTTCTGCCAGCATATTGGAAGGGTAAGGAAATGAAGAAACATGAACCCAGTTGACAGACAGGGGCCCAGGCTGCACATAGAAAGGAGAATGGTGTGTGTGATTAAAAAATAAGAAGAGAAAGAGGGAGGAAAAAACTTTATTAAACAAAATGTTCAGATATTTGACAATTAAAATCAATGTAATATACACACAGAAAAAAAAGAATTAGGCAAAAATGTGTGCCTAAGATACCACCCAATACCGAGGTTTTAATCACGACTGTCCTCCCCTCAAGGTCAGGGCCTGTGCAACATTTACTTACACTTGGAATGGAAAACACATTAGATAACTCTTTATCTGTTTTTCTAATGAAATCAATCACCACATATCAATCCAATAGCAAAATTTTTCTAATAACAGAAACAAATACTAGAGTAGTTCTTCATGAAGTCCCATTACTATTTGAAGGGGTGAGAGAACATGGTCTAGTTTTTGATAATTTTTTTTTGCTTTGTTTGTTTACCTAATATAAGATCTCCTATTATCTATACTAGGAAACTTCTCAATACGTGGAGTCTTGGTACATTTTTTTTCCCAACATCAACAGCAGAAGAGTCAGATACTATTTTTTTTTGCAACAGCAGAATAATCAGACAGTATTCCATGTCCCTTGGCAGCGAGGATGTAGGCATGTGATTTAAGTCCTGCCAATCACATCCCCAAATGCAGGACTTGGAATGTTGATCTGGTGAAGTAATGCCTGGACATGGTCAGAATTCACCTGTTGCTCTTCCCACCATAATAAAGAATTGCAACAGCAGTGTCCAAAACAGGCTCCTTCTGCTGGACAATGCTTTCATTTCCTGCTTCTTCCCCCTTCAGGATTGCCTTGATGTCTTCCTGTTTTCCAAAACTGATCCTTTGAGCTCCATCTAACAAATCTCTTAAAATCCATCCCATTAACTCCTTTTTAAAAATTTTTTTGACCTTCAGAGATCCGGAGTCAACCTTTATTATTGTTATCAAGGACCCTATCTGTTACAGTAGAAAAAATTCTTTTCTAGAAAAGGTGAACCTACCTATTAAAAATCTGTTATATTCAGGTAATCTGTTCTGACTTTTAAAAAAGAGTCTAAGTATAGAAAAAAAAGAACTGACGGGATACTGCCTTTCGATTGATGATTTGTGGTTGGTCCATATCTTCTGTTGATCATGTAAGTGATTTTTGTCTGCATCAATCTATCAGTAGTTGTGTTTATTTTCTTTAGCTTAAAAATGGAGGAGAAAAAAATGGTCTTTTCTAGGGTGTATAAAAAAAGATTTTGTGTCTGTAATTCATTTGTTTCAGAGAAGTTTTTAAAAAGATATTTGAGCTCACATGCCCATATTTTAAGTTTGAGATACTTATACAACTTAAAAATATATTCTTATTATAGATAGCTTTATGTCAAAATATTTATTTATATTCAATTAATCTACTATAAAGTGAAAATTAAAACACCATTTTGAGTGATTCACTTCCTTCACTTTCCATTTATAGGAACTTAGAATTTCTATCAGGGACATGATACTTTTGTTCCAGGGATTTTGAAAACTGAAAAGTCTAAATTTCAAGCTGGAAGTAGATTTGTGTCCCCACAAGTGGCCTCTCCTTTTCAAGATAGGGAATTGAATTTAGTGTTAAAGAGTAAAGCACCTTTCTTTAGATGATTGGAATACACCCCTGTACAAAGGATAGAAAGTTCTGTTATAACTCTATTAATCCAAATAAATTTTACTTTTTCTACTAGGTCAGTTAAATATAACAATCCATTTTCAGATCTATGACAGAGTCATCTAAATTTAGGATCTTCAACTTAGGAAATGTGACTTCAGATGCAGGGTCTTTTTTTGTGGGAGATTGAGTGTGTGTTTATGAGAGAGAGGAGATTTGGATCTTTTCAGTATTTATGCTATATATCATCATCTGACCTCACCCTTCCAACAACATACATCTTTAACACATATCCCAGTCATATTATAGTTTAATATATATATCTTTTCTAGAGAGGTATAAATGCTTTATAAATGCATACCGGAAACAAAATTAATAAATTACTACAATAATTTTGTTTTACTAAATTAAAAATAACATCAAAGAATTGTTTACTGGTTAATTTTCTTGTGTATAACTTAATACCAAGTTACACACTTATGCAGAGATATACTACCAAAAGAATATCACTGTTATATGTATGTAAGGAATCATAAAGATCTGAACCTTATTTTAATTCATGTCAATGGAAATAATTTATGATTTTAAAAAGGAAAGCCTTTTATCCATGATAGAAATTTCCTTCACATTCTCATTTTCTAAGTTTCAAAAAAATATTTCTCATTGATTAGGTACCAATTTCCACAGAAAAATTTACCCCCCAAATTTAGCAGTCTAAAACAACTAACAATAAACTACCAGAAGGGAAAATAAAGACAAAAATCCAATTTACAGTTACACTAAAAAGAATAAAATACTTAGTAATAAATTTAACCAAGAAAGTGAAAGACCTCTACACTGAAACCTGAAAAACACTGATGAAGAAATTGAAGACATAAATAAATAAAAAGATATTTTGTGTTCATGGACTGGAATAATTAATATCATTAAAATGTCCATACAACCCAAAGCAATCTTCAGATTCATGCAATCCATATCAAAATTTCAATAGTATATTTTTCATAGAAATAAAAAAATTCTGAAATTTGTTTGGAACCACGAAAGACTCTGAATGGCCAAAACAATCTTGAGAAAGAAGAATAAAGTTGGAGGCATCACACTTGATACTGATTTCAGAACTACAGTAATCAAAACAGTATATTATTAACAGAAACACAGACATAAAGACTGATTGGACAGATAGAAAGCCCAGTAACAAATCAATGCATATATAGTCAATTAATTTACAGCAAAAGAGCCAAGGATATACAATGCGGAAAAGATAGTCTCCTAAATAACTATTATTGGGGAAACTGGACAGTCACATGAAAAACAATTAAGCTGGACCCTTATTTTACACAACACACAAAAGTCAATTAAAAATTCATTAAAAATTTGCATGTAAGACCTGAAGCCATAATACTCCTTGGAGAAAGCATAGGCAGCAAGGCCTTTGACATCAGCCTTGGCAATGAGTGTTTGGGAGATCTGACACCAAAGGCAAAGGCAACAAGTGCAAAATAAACAACTTGGACTGTATCAAACTAAAAATCTTCTTAAAAATCTTAAAAAGCAGCCAACCTATGGAATGGGGGAAGATATTTACAGACCACATATCCAATGAGGGCTTAATATCCAAAAGATACACGAAACTCATACACTAGCAAAGAAATGAAAAACTCAACTAGAAATAGGCAAAGGGCCTGAATAGATATTTTTTCCAGAGAAGATATACAAATGACTAACAGGTACACAAAAATGTACTCAAAATCACTAATCATCAGAAAAATGCAAACAAAAACATCATACTGGTTAGAATGTCCATTATGAAAAAGATAAGAGATAACAAATGCTGGTGAGGATGTAGAGAAAAGGGAAACTTACTACATTGTTGGTGGAAATGGAAACTGATACAGACACTCTGGAAAACATATGGGCGTTTCTCAAAAAATTAAAAATAGAACTATCATATGATCCAGCAATCCAGTTTCTGAGTATATAGCCAAAGGAAATGAAATGATTATTTTGAAGAGACCTGTGTACTCACATCATTAGTACAGCATTATTTGCCCTAACCAAGGTATAGAACTCTAAGTGTTGTTGACAGGTGAATAACTAAGAATGTGAGATAAACCTGTACACACACACACACATACGCACACACAAAATGAAATATTAGTCAGACTTTAAAAAGAAGGAAATCCTTTCATTGTGACAACATGGATAAAACTACAGGGAGGACATTATACTAAGTGAAAGAAGCCAGACAGAGGAAGAGATAGAGAAAACTGTCCCAAAGTAGTGCTTATATGTGGAGTTAAAAAAGGTAAAACTCATAGAAACTGAGTGATTGTCTGGGGTAAGGGAAATGGAGGAAATAGAGAGTGCTGGTACAATGGTACAAACTCTTAGTTATAAGATAAATGAGTCTGAAGATCTGATGTATAACCATGGTGACTCTAGTTGATAATATCATACTGTGCAATTGAAATTTGCTAAGAAGGTAGAACTGAAGTGTTCTCATAAAAAGGCAAATATGTGAGCTAATAGATGTGTGTATTAATTATCTTGATGGGAGAATTCTTTGAACACTAAATATCTTATCATTTTATTTGTCAATTATGCCTCAATAAAATAATTTTAAAGTAAAATCTCAGAAACAAACAAAAATGTATTTATTCCTTCACAGTTTCTTTAGGTCTGAAATTCAGGCATTGCTTAACTGAGTGTTATACTTCAGTTTCCTTCACACTCAAAAATTTCAATTATTTGTCTTATTGAAGGAATGATTTAATAATAAATGATGTTTATATTTCATGGTATCATTATCATTATTAATTCATGGCATTCTTCATTTGTAGCTTTCTGCAGGGAAATGACATTGTTTTTTTAGTTTAAATCTTATAATTAGAAAACAATTTAATTTCAAATATTTATTTATTTATTTATTTATTTAATTAATTAATTTATTTATTTATCTTCCCTGTATTCCCCTCTGCCCTGCAACTCCCGACCCAACAGCATTCCCCCACTTAGTTCATGTCCATGGATTGTACATAAAAGTTCTTTGGCTTATTCATTTCCTATACTATTCTTACCTCCCCCTGTTTATTTTGTACCTACCAATCATATTTCTTATTCCCTGTACCTTTTCCCCCATCCTCTCCCCTCCCTGTCCCCACCTATAACCCTCCATGTGATGTCCATTTCTGTGATTCTGTTCTTGTTCTAGTTGTTTTCTTAGTTTGTTTTTGTTTTTATTTTTTTAGGTTCAGTTGTTGATAGTTGTGAGTTTGTTGTCATTTTACTATTCATATTTTTGATCATCTGTTTCTTAGATAAGTCCCTTTAACATTTCATTTAATAAGGGCTTGGTGATGATAAACTCCTTTAACTTTACTGTACCTGGGAAGCACTTTATCTGCCCTTCCATTCTGAGTGATAGCTTTGCCAGATACAGTAATCTTGGGGGTAGTCCCTTGCCTTTCATGACTTTGAATACTTCTTTCCAGTACCTTCTTGCCTGTAAGGTTTCTTTGGAGAAATCAGCTGATAGTTTTATGGGAACTCCTTTGTAGGTAACTGTCTCCTTTTCTCTTGCTGCTTTTAAGATTCTATACTTATCTTTATTCTTGGGTAATATAATTATGATGTACCTTGGTGTGTGCTTCCTTGGGTTCTACTTCTTTGGGACTCTCTGAGCTTCCTGACTTCCTGGAAGTATATTTCCCTTGCCAGATTGGGGAAGTTTTCCTTTATTATTTTTTCAAATAAGTTTTCAATTTCTTGTTCTCCCGCTTCTCACTATGATTTGGATGTTGGAGTGTTTAAAGTTGTCCCAGAGGTTCCTCAACCTCTCCTCATTTTTTTGAATTCTTGTTTCTTCATTCTGTTCTAGTTGAATGTTGATTTCTTCCTTCTGCTCCCAATCGTTGATTTGAGTACCAATTTCCTTCCCTTCACTGTTTGTTCCCTGTATATTTTTCTTTATTTTTCACTTTCCATAGCCTTCACTTTTTCCTCTATTTTGTGACCATACCTACCAATGCCTCCATCTTGGCCAGATGTTGGTAAACATTTAAAGAAGATTTATTTTCTATTCTACTGAGATCACAAATAAATTATAGTAGAGTGATACATTGGTAAAGGTATATTAGCATTTAAAAAATCATAATTTCATACTTTAGATTCAGAAAAGGAAAGAAGCTTGGGAATTAAATGTTAAGCAATGATCACTTCTCTGTCCTCTTATTCTGTCATTTCTCAGTAGCAATTGCTGTAATTAATCACTCAACCCAAAATCCTTTCACTAGTTTATCTTACGAACTGCACCACGTATCCTAATTTGTGGGCTCTTCCTCATCTGTGGCATCTCTGAATTATAGAGTACAGGGCTTGGTTCTGGGCATCTTTCTTTTTCAAATATTTTGGAATGGAATTTATTATATTTTGTTTCAAACTTTTAGTACACTATACATATAAGTAATACATGTGAGTTCACAGATTAAAGAGTTTTCAGAATGAACACATCTGTGTAACTAGCATTCAGATCAAGAAATAAAATATTACCAACACTTTAGAATCCATCTCCATATGCTTCACTAACATACTCTCCCAAAAGTTTTGACTGTTTCTATACTTCATATAATGGAATAATATAATATGTTTTCTTTGGGAGTGAGTTCTTTTAGCCTATACTGTGTTTGTAAGATATATCTATTGGTGTTATTGTTGTACCATGTTCCATTGTGTGAAAATGACACAATTTGTTTACCCATACAGCTATTAGTAGGTACTTGGGTAGTTTTTCCTTTCCATTTATTGCTAACACTGCTGCTATGGATTGTCTAATGCATATACATATGTGTGTATTCTGACAGGGGTTAAGAGCATGATTACAGTGTAAGCCTCCTTGTCTTCTATCCCTTGTTCCTGTATGACTTACTACAAGTTACTTGTATCAAGTATTCTCTGTGTTTCAATTTCCTAATTTATAAATGAGAATCAAATAGTACTCAATTCATAGGGTTGTTCTGAAGACTGAATGAGTTAAACCTTTAAAGTGACTTATTGACTAAGTGACTAAATATTTTAAGAGTCAGATCTTTGAGGTTAACAAGAGTGCTTGACTTTTACTAGATACTTAATACATGTCAGCTCTTTTACTTTTTAGCAACTTCCACTCAGTTTCCCAGCCACCAACCCTCTATAGTGTTCTTGATATCTTCATTTTTCTTATGAACTCAACCTCCAATCTACATGAAGTCCCATGGCTCTGTCTATAAATATATCCTGAATTGATCTTTGCACGTCTTCCTTTTTCCACTCCTTCTACTTTAGTTCATATTACTATCATCATTCACTGGGTGCTTTCCAAACTGTTCTCATTTCTACTTTTGGCTTTTTATTAATTCATCTCAACATTAATCAGAATAATCATATATACATGCTTTTACATTTAATGTTTTATCACTCTATCCATTCAAAATGAAGCAATACAAAATAAACAAATGAACAAAAATTCACAATGGTTTCTCTTCTTAGCTGACTTATCATAGTTTCTAAAGCTTCATGGTCTGAACGCTCTTTCTAACCTCATTGATTATCACCGTTCTACTTTACCATTCTACAGCTATCATATAGGCCTTTTGGTTCCTCAAGTAAAGCAGGTTTATTCTGTTTAGGATCTTTATATTAGTTATTCCCGATATTAGAAATATTCTGTCCAGAGAGCTTTGTGAAATTATATTGTTTCTGTCATTTAGATTTCAGCTTAAATGTCCTTCTAAATTTCTTTGTTTTCTGAGAAGTACTTTTCCTTATTTACTTTTTGGCCTGCCTCCACCAAACATTTCCTATAACATTATCCTATTATATTTTATTCTTGCACTCATTTCTTTGTAGAATAATCTTGGTCGATGATTTGGTCCCTCATTTATTTTCTTTCTCCTTGTCTCTCAAATAAAAGGTCCAGAAGAATAGGGATCTTATTTATTTTGTTCTTTAGCTCTGGTAATTGTTCCTGATAAATCATCCAGGTTCAATAAATACTTGTAATAAATGAAGAAATGACATGAACTAGCCACTCAATTTATTTTTGAAGTTTATTCAAGTAAATATTCCAGAGTGAACTATAGCAAGAAATATGTGGAGATACTTTACTTAGAAATATTCATATGAGTGTTTGAAATTATTGAGTTAAGTTTATTAATAGGTTAGAAAGATAAACTGAATGGCTAAAATTACTATTTAATTAATTTGCTCTTCTGTTGATTGATTAAATTTAAGTGAAAAGAAATTGCTGGAAAGTAAGAAAAATTAAAACATTCATGCTTTTTTTTTTTCCCCTTGGTGCTGTTATAGTTTACCTTGAGGAAGTCAAACATGAGCCAAGATGGTGTTTTCCATCATAGAGAGGAAAGAACACTGGTTAGAGATCACATATTTCCATATAGGAGGAGTAGGAATATTGATTTGATATATTATGAATGAATTATGTGAGGCCTTTTATTTTTAATGAGTAAAAATACATATGTATCTATTGTTAGTCCTTTCATAACTATGCCACACCCATAAGTAACATCAGTGTTATAAGTTTCTAGAAAAAAAGCTGAAACCTTTCTCTTTAACTTTGAAGATATTTCCTGTTTCTCATTCTAGGACTTCTTAGCATTTATGATAGAAAACAAAACTTTTGTATATTTTGATGCTGGGAAGTACCTGTAGAATAACTTCTCTCAGATGATTGGTAAAACTTGAAGAAAATAGGCTTCTAGTTTAAAGTCTTATTTTTTTTTTAAGATTTTATTTTATTTTTAGACAGAGGGTAAGGGAGGGAGAAAGAGAGGGAGAGAAACATCAACATGTGGTTGCCTCTCATGTGCCCCCTGCTGGGAACCTGGCCCACAACCCAGGCATGTGCCCTGACTGGGGAATCGAACCTGTGACCCTTTGGTTCACAGGCCAGAGCTCAATCCACTGAACTATACCAGTCAGGGCTAGTCTTACTTTTTAATTGAAACATTTCTGTTTTCAATATCTAAAAATGATTCATCCATATCATTTTCTTAATAAAAAATCAAATTTTAATTAATTTATAAAAATGCATTTACCTTCAAAACACTACTTCAGAGATGATTCCGTATTATAAAATCCATCTGATTCAAGCTTAGGAGGACCAGCCTCACCTAGGCAGCAGTTTTTCTCTGTTCCTGCCTTTGCATGCAGCATTCACACTGGCAGGTGGGCCAAGAAAGATGCATTATAGTGACATTAACATGCTAAGTTTCCTTACAGACTATGCCTGCCAAGTAGATAAATATGTAGTATGAATTAATAAGCATGTTGCACTTGACTTTTCTCAGTGATATTAAAATAGTGCTTCCCACAACACAGGTATGATAGTACTGATGCCTTAAGACCTAATATCAGTAAGATTTGTTACCCTGAAACTAAATAAGGGATATTCAGAAACTGGGAGGGTTAAGCTATCCACCCTAACTTCTAAACTAACATGTGAGGCTTTGCCTTAGATTTTACGAGAAGTTAGGGAAGAAAAAAGATAAAAAAGTAGTACTATGTACTTATAACAAACAAATCAATTGTAGTAAACTTAGATAATATAAAAATAAATAACTCCTATTGAGTGCTTACTATAGATCAGGAACTTTAAGTGCTTAGAGATCTTTATTTAGTTAATCTTTCTAATTGGTTCAGCAACCTACTTCTTCTCTACTTCTTTTCCCTCTTGGTGGTAATTCTCCCTACTCCTTACCTACACTTTTAAAAAAAATTCCATAAAGCTTATTACCCTCTATCACATTGGATATTTTATTTAGTTATTACGTTTTATCCTTCAAGGACAGGTATCTTAGTTTTAACAGTCAGGATAGGCTATATTATTGTACAGCAACAAAAATCTTAAATTTCAATAGTTGAAACAATAAAGATTTTTTTTCCCTCATGCAATATATACATTATGCATTTATGTGAGTTTCTGCAAAGTGTAGTCACTCAGGAATCCAGAGAATTCAGCTGCTTTCATGATAACAAAGTCTGGGTAAAGCAAATATGTTCAACTGCCCACTGGACCTTAAAGTTTCTAAAGTGACACGTGTTCCTTCCACTTACATTTGATTAGGTCAGATATGTCAGATGGCCGTCCTGAATTCAACAGTCCTAGGAAGGATATTACATTTTAGGGGACAGTATGCAAGTCACTGCACTTCTTTCACTGATTGCTGTGTTGTTCTGAGAATGCTTACTGATGCATAAAAGATCCTGAATAAATATAGCTAGTAACTATTATGTTTTATTGGCAAGGAAACTGAGTCACATGGAAATAAGTCAACTTGCTAAATTCTAGGAAGAGCAGAATGTGAACCAAACAGTATAGTTTTAGAAACTAGACTCTCAGTTATTGTATTGATAAGCTGATAAAAGTGGAGTTGCTATCAATACTGAACTTATATTTCACTCACGTTGATGTTAAATATGCTCTAAATTTTCAGAGAGAAACAGTAGCATAAACTGGACAGAATCTGGGCTTCACCTGGCAATTCGATTCCATCTCCAAATAAGGCTTTTGAACCTTGACAGTTTGCAGAAGATTGGTAAGGTGCGCTGTCTAAGGTGCTAAGGTGGAGGTACAGGTTGTTTTGTGGTCAAAGGTTTGAGGTATTTATGCTCCCTAAATTAATTATTCATACTATATATATTTTTCATGAATAGATTAAGAATAATATGCTTAGATTGTAGAACACTCAGGACATAAGAGAATGTGCTTTTAATAATTTAGAAACCAATGAAATACAAAACTTTTCTACATAGCTTACATCTAAAAACAGGCATATGTAAATAAACATGTTAATGTTTTACATTTTGTTGGGAAAATTCTTGAAAAAAATATTTGAATTAACAAATCAAAAAGCCTGGCAGTTAGAATGGAAAACAGTTCCCAAATATTTATAAACCAAAAATATAAATGGGTCTTCGTGTTGAATAAAAAACTTCTTGTTTGAGGGCGAAAATGTAATATTCATAGCAGAAGTAACTAGCACATACAAGAGAAACTGAAGTTTAATTTCACACAAGAGAAACTGAAGTTTAATTTCATGTATATTTTACCCAGAAGAAAGCAAATTATGGCAAAATATTATAGATGATATTGGTTTCCAGTTTGAGAAGTCAAATATGATACTAAATATGAAGCACATTTTCTGAAATCACTCACTGATACAGCAAATACCCTCTGGGGCACGTGCTGTATAGCCAAGGGGTAAGTGGAGGTGCCATCACAAGCTATAATATCACTTGAACAAGTTTTAAGCTAATCTTATTCTTTTTGGTGTTTTAAAAAAATGATTTGGATTTTCCTAACGAATTAGGTTTTTAAGATTATGTATTTTGCTCACTTTTGGTGACTTTTATGGACGGTAATATACTTATAGGGTGATAGCCAAAGTAAGGCATTACTATAAATCTATATAAATATTTTTAAAGACAGTTTGTCTTTATTTTGTTTGTTAGGTCATCATACAATTGCAAAACTTTAGAAGGGATTTCTCTCTATTTGTCTTAATCATGTAATCCTATTTTCTATTTGATATCTCCAGGGATTTCCTTAGGACTATCTGGCTATATGCAATTGCCAGTATTATACTCTCATACATATAAACTCTTGTAACATGCTATTTGAAAATGATATTTATATTATACTTTACCTTTTATACATATAAAAATTTCATGTCTGTTATACTTCCCAGGAATTGAACAAAAACAAAAAGCTCCACTAATCCACCTTTCCCTGCTTACTTGGTGGGCATTCACTTTCCTTACAGAGACCAACATTTTGTGAGCTATTTCAATTGCCTGTAACTATCATTGAAAGCAACAAAATACCTAGAAAACACTCAATAACACATAACTTATAGGAATATTATTCATCTTTCTTTTTCTTAATATAAATATTTTTATAATATTTTTCCTATTTTAACATTAAAAATTCATTTAACTATATCAGGATAAAAATATGAATAAAATAAATCTAATATTACAAGGTAAGAATATAATGATTTTATAGAATTCATGTCTCCAGATTTTTTCTTGGTTTAGGTTATGAGTGCATAAATAACAGCAATTTGCTTATTTTTCACTTTTAAACATTGAGAAGGAGAGGCAAAATCATAACAGCTAACATTTATTGAAGACTTCTTCTGTGCCAGGATTTTGCTAAGTGTTACTAAAAGGAATAATAAGGTACATTAAAAAATAAGAATTTACTTGAATGCATATCCATTCCAATGAGGAAATGGCAAACTCGGGGTGGTTGGGAGCTCTTCATCAACAGGCACCAGGCTCCAGGTGCCTGAGAAGAAGCGGAAGCAAAGCAGGAAATTACTTGATTGGTTAGAGGTTAAATGCTTGTATTATTTGGGAAAGCCTGGTTGGCTATTTGTGGTTGGCTGTCCTTAGGTTTTGATTATTTTATTTAAACATAAGAACATCTATCACAAGGCAGGCAGTAGTATTACCCCTATTTTAAAAATGAAAAAAAACTCAGGCCGAGGGAGATTAAGTGGCTTGTTCAAGGTCACCGCACCAGGAAATGTAGCAGTAGATCTATAAACCGCAGCAATATGATGCCAGGTTGGACTTTTACCTATGCGCGGTAATGCCTAACTCTCTCTGAGGGCACCTGCTCAGAACTGGGCAGTATAAGAGCACTTCACCTTACTTATCCCCCACACCAACCTTGCTTAAGGAGACATTAATCCCCTTTTACAAATGAGCACAGTTAAAAGTTACATGAATGCAGACTGGTGCAACCACTATGGAAAACAGTATGGAATTTCCTCAAAAAAACTAAAAATGGAACTTCCTTATAACTCATCAACTCCACTGCTGGGATCATACCCTAAGAGTCCCGAAACACCAATTCAAAAGAACCTATGCACCCAACAGCAGCACAATTTACAATCGCCAAGTGGTAGAAGTAACCTAAGTACCGATCAGTAAATGAATGGATCAAAAAACGATGTTACATTTACACAATGGAATACTATGCAGCAGAAAGAAAGGAACTCCTACCCTTTGTGACAGCATGGATAGATCTGGAGAACATTATGCTAAGTGAAATGAACCAGGCAGTAAAAGACAAATACCACATAATCTGATTTATAAGTGAAACCTAATCAACAAAACAAACAAGCAAGCAAACTATAACTGGAGACATTGAAATGAAGAACAAATTGACAGTAAGGGGAAGGGGAGGGGAATAATGGAGGGAAGAAGGGGAAGGGTCATTATGGAACACATATAAAGGACCCAGGGACAAAGTCAAAGGGGGGTAGGATTGAGGGTGAGAGATAGGGGTGATGGGGTAGGGGGAGTGGTGCAGGGAAAATGGAGAAAATGGAGACAACTGTACTTGAACAACAATAAAAAGAATGATAAAAGTAAAAAAAAAAAAAGACGTTACATGAAATTGTTCAAGGTCTCACAGGTAGTAAATATTAAGACCAAGATTTGAACCCTGCCTGAGAACCCTGCCTGACCAAAGTGGAATTGATTAGGCAATGCACCGAATTGTAAATAAGGTTTTTCTGAATGATTTTTGAGGGACAAAACAAACATCAGTTTTCATTATTCTTCTAAATGAATTGTACTTTGTTAATTAAAGAGTAGAAAAAATGTACAGCAAGCTCATTTGACATCCACTCAACACCTGTAAAACAGCTAGTAAATTTGTTATCTTTATTTTAAAAGATATTGTAAGTGTGGAGAAAATTTAACCCTCCTTTTATTTCTAAGCTGTTAGAATTATTCTGATTTTCAAACTGCATGTTACTAAAGGAAAAAGTCATTATGTAGTTATCACCTTGATAGTAACCTTCACATAATGTCCCATCTTTAATTCTATGGTGTTGACAATGATCAAAAATAAATAATGTGTTTACGTATGTATAGTTTTGTAAAATAGTTACTGTCCAGAACAGTAAATGCAAATGTACTTTAATTAGAATTTGTAAAATCTCTCTTTAGTAGGGGTATATGTTTTAGGGGGAACTACTTTAAATAAGGTAAGCTCTGCATAGTGTTAAGTAAGGCAAAATACTGAACCACAAAATAAACATTCTTTCTGTTTAGTGAAATGAGACAAGGATATGAAAATAAGAATTATAAAACTGTAAACACAGGAGATACTGAAATATAAACTTCTTGAATTACTTCTACACAGTAATATTTTTTCTCAGGTAGCTTTTTCAATTTGTGGTCTACCAAGGCATTAGTGTAAACACTAGTTAATGGGTCATGAATTTTATAGGATTATCCATGGTAAGTAAACAAAAACAGTAATTAAGGTAAATTTAGTTATTGTTTATGTACATAGCTTTTAGGTTAGTTGTGAAATATCCCTTATAATTTGTATTTTGTATCTTTTACTTTGGAAATGCTAAACTATTATTAATCATTTATGCTTTATCCTTTCTTTTCTCTTTCTCTCACTCTCCTTCCCTCTCTTCCTGCCATGTATGTTTACATTACATCATACCTAGTGTGTTCCAGATATTAAGTTAATCACATTATTATTTCAAGATTGGGCTCTACCACTACAAGCTATGCAGTATTGGGATAGTTTTTCTTAAGATTTTCCCTCTCTTTATAACTGGAATACTAAAAATACTTACTTATAATATTATTCAGATATAACTGCATTATTAAATGTAAAGCCCTTATTTTAGTGTCTGGCCTATAATGGGTTCTAAACAAAGATTGTTACCATGAATGAATGAATCAATCAATCAATCAAGGTAACCAGGGAAGTGAGGATTTTAAAGGTATTTTAAGAAAGAAGGGGAAGGAACACGCATAAAGGACCCATGGACAAAGCCAAAGGAGGGAAGGATTGAGGGTGGGAGTTGGGGTGGGTGGGGCAGGGGAAAGTGCTGGTGGGAAAATGGAGACAACTGTACTTGAACAATAAAAAAATACAAAAAAAAAGATGGAATTGAAAAAGTATGTTACCAAAAAAGACCATTTACAGGCTGATCTCTCTCATTAATAAGCACGCAGAAAATTGTAACAAAATCAAATATTTAACTAAAGCAAATCAAATTCTGTGAAACGTAAAATGGATAATATATCTTAAATATGAAGGTTTATTTCCAGAATCATGTTCTTTTTCCAGTTTTACTGAGATTTAATTGACATATAATATTGTGTAAGTTTAAGCTGTACCAAGTGACAATTTTACATATATATATATATATAGAAATGACTGCCACAATAAAGTTAGTTACCATATTTATTACTTCACACAGTTACCATTGTGTGTGTGTGTGTGTGTGTGTGTGTGCGCGCGTGTGTGATGAGAACTATTAGGATTTACTCAGCAAATTTCAAGTACACAATACAGTATTGAAAAATATAGTCACCATGCTATATATTAGGTCACTAAAACTCATTCAGTTTATAACTGGAAGTTTATACCCTTGACCAATTTCACCCATTTTCCACACCCCCTTGCATCTGGCAATGACCAGTCTACTCATTAGTTCTTTGTGTTTAATTTATTTTTTAGATTCCACAAATAAGTGAGATCATATAGCATTTCCCTTTCTCTTGTGACTTATTTCACTTACCATAGATCATGCACAGAGCCAACAATCATGCTTGTTTAGTAAGTCTTTGTTTAAAATAACATATGCAAAGATTAGAAAAAAATTGGCAGATTCTTTAAACCTGATTTATGATTGTGGAATTATGCATAACATTTCTAAATTTCTAGTATTCATCTCCTATTAAATATGAAAAAATATGAAGGGAATAATTTTTTAACATATTTTGGATATATTTTGATTTTCTTTGGAAAAAATGACTGAATTAAGAAAAAAATCAGATGGATTTTTTTCCTCTATTCAGTCTTTCTGAAAGCAGTTCAAAATGATGATAAAAATATTTATTCCCAATATCTGGCTTCCTGTTATTTTAAAATTATTTTTAACCTTAGTCTTTTTTCTAATTCTGTGAGATTTTTCTTAAATAAGGCTTTCATAGTCTTACGTATTTCACTTTAACAAAGAATATGATTTATTACTCTCACATCAATGCTTTTTTATATGCATTCTGGGGCTGTCCCTCAAAGGAAAATATTCTCTTGTGTATTTCCCTAGCAAACAGGTGGGGTGGCTTCTCCAATGTCAAAGTGACAGTCTCCTAATCATAATAATTTCCCAAATAGTATGCAATGGAAGAATAACATCTGTAGATTAACTCAAACCATCTTGATAAAATGAAGCAGTGCTCATATTAGCATTTCTGAAGCTAGAGAAATTCATCTGTAGAAACTTGATTTACAGTACTTTTAATATGATTTAGTCTTCATTATAAATAACTACACTACCCATGAGATATGTGAATCATGGTACTTAGTAAAATAAACATTTAGAAGATTATGATCTTGCAGAAAATCTGTTGTTACTCTCCTAGAACAAAGATCTTTAGAAATCATTTGTTGTTTTATTGAACTGTAATAATATATAACTATGAAAGTAATATTTCTCTTTCAACAGATTAAAAAAATACAGTTTTTAGCCAAATACACTTTTATAGATGACATTAAATTTGGTTCTCTGTTATGTACTTAGAAGATATTTTAATGGGCAAGATACATATGTACATATGCATGTTATAATGAACATATATAATGATGTATAATATGTATGCATATATACTTATATAGATTATATGAGGTATATGTAACTTTATGAATGTACTTTTACCTATTATATATAGCATTATACATAAAATGTGCTTATTGAATACATGTATTAAAACTTTATTGGACATAATTTAGAAGACCATCAGTAAAAAATTAAATAATTACTACTCTTTGATAGAATGAAATGTTATACCGTTGTTAAAAGGAGCATTAAACTAGTATGTGAGATAATATTGGATTGATACCACAATACATTATAAAATTTTTTTAAATAGTAAACTCTAGAACTGTATGGTTAATATAAAATATTGCACACATGGGCTTGGAAAATTATTTTGAAGTTAGTTATCTAAATGTCAATCAGTGTTAACTTCTTCCAGGTAGGAGGTTCTTTAATTTTTCACTTTATATACCTGTATATATTTGAATATTTTCTTATCAATTTTTTAATATTTTAAACTTTTGAGCATATATGATATTTTTAAATTAAGAAGTGAACTTATTATTATGAACTCTTCTTGATAAGATGTATTCTTCTTTGATAGTAATCATGAATTACATAGGAAAATGATTCCTCATGTACTAGAGAAATTTTATTTTATTAAATAAGAAGTATTATTTAGTTTTAAATTTTATAACTCACATGTAGAACCAATATTCCTACATGGGATATTTGGTTTTGATCATGTATGAAAAGGTGCAGCCTACTTCAAAGCATCTAAAACTTAAATATATATTGAATATATATACATATGTTTCTTATAAAATATGATTCTATTTGTACCTGGCATGCATGTAATCAAATATTGCAAATGATTAAAAAACATTGAGGACATACATGATTGTGAATTCTTTGGCATGAAGGACACATAATATATAATCTAACATATCCAACTTCAATGGCAATCATTGATTGCCAAGGCATTTATAGAACACAGGTGACAAGTTAGAAAAATGATAGTAGTATTAAATGATTCTGACCTATGATGTGCTAGCATCTGTTTAGATGGAACTGTATCTGCATCAGTTTATTCATTAGAAAATTCAGAATCTGGATTTCTCCTGAGGGTATCAGGGCAATGAGTTGACCTTGCTCTCTACTGAGTAGCTTTTTACTTTTTTTTCTCAAGCTACTTTTTGTAGACCTGTAACAAATAAAGAATAATATCTATAAAATGAATGAATCTCATTAGAAATTTCCCTAGAAATCTCAGGAGATTCAGAGTCTAATAAAAATCATATTGTTTACCATAATGTGCTGTTTACACCCCATTCTACACCATATTCAACACCCACTGGCCTCTGAAAATGTAAGATCAAGTTACACAAATGCAGTAAATGTTGAACTAAAAAGAAAATAAGAAGGAATTTAAAATATGGGATAAAAGGAAGGGGTGGAATTGGGAATGGCGATTTAATTTAATAAAGGCATTTTGGGGCATTTCAATTAAAATAGGTATCTTAGCTCCTGTCTAGGTGTACCAATTACCTTTATGACCTCCTGCTCATAAACTACTAGATGCCTGATTCCTGCCACTTTGTAGACCACTTTTTCTTGTTTCATTTTTCAACAGGATCATGGTAAAACTTCAAACAATTAAATCGTAACCACATCATTTTCAACACTGGAAATCCATGTTTTCCTTTCCCTTTTCATATTCTACATATTTCGTGAGATGATTTTTCATTTCTCATTTAACCCGCTACACTGTCTCTCCGAAATCTGATTTACCTACTTTTTCTTCCCCCATTCTCTTGTAAAGTTGATTAAGCTCTATGTTATAATTTTCCCCACATCTCCAATTTTTGGTTGCTGGTTTTCATTATTTTTAAACTAATATTCACCATAGAGAAACAGGACTAGAAAAGAAGTGCAACAAATATAATAAATATGAGGAAATGTACAAAGTTGCTAAAAACCAACCCAAATTTTCATTATCTCTCTGTAAGTCAGATTCTCTAAAAGCAGACTCTGAAACAATGATTTAATGCAAATAATTTATTAAGAGAATGCTCCTATGAGAAATCCTTAATGGTGTAGGGAAAACAAGAAATGGAAGAAGAGGGATTTTTTTTTTTTTAAAGGCACCATTTCATGGAAAACTCCAGTTTCAGTCGAATCCCACTGAGGGACTTGGGAGTGAAATTCAGGCCTAGAATTTGCATTGATTTGAGACAAGATCCTCAGTCTTTTAACCCGCTGTACCAGTTGACTATTCAGTAAGACCGCCCTGGTGGGGACAATGAAATCTTACCCAGAGTAACCTCAAGCTCTCTGTGAAAGACAAAGTGATACAGTAGCTCAAGGGCAGGGCTTTGAAGAGTGCCTTAGGTGCAGGATGTTAACATCAAGGCACAGGGAAGCTGCAAAATGGGCTTACAGAAAGAATAAAAGGATTCCAGAAGGCTCTGACCACATACAATTTGCTCTAATCTTTATTAAGATGTCGTTGCATTTAACTTGCCTTTGTCAAACTTCCTGTTTTGATTATCTTCTTATTTCTTCAGGATGATTTGTTCTGCTCCTTTTTCCTTTCTTCAAACTGTTCCCCTGAGGTTGAAAGTCTTTTTGAACATGTTCATCAAGTCTCTCCTTTTTTCCAGCAATGAGGAAAATATATCTCAGGAAGGCATAGTAAATAAGAGAGACATATCTTATTCATCAATGATATTGGGGATTATTACTATTCCCAAAGACAGCATATATTTCTTTTCTTATATTTTATTTTTATTACTCCTATTAGGAAGTGAAATTTTAACAAACATTGTTGTACTTATAATTGTAAATTAATCTTATTGTTAATAATGTAGGGAGTAAATTTCAATAACATTTTAATACTTCTTTTTAACATGTTTTTTCAGTTTATTTGAAGAGTGTCATTTCCAATGCCATACACACACATATATACGCATATACACACATATTATATATATAAAAATAAAAATAAATATATATATAAAATACATTTTTTTTTCAGAAAATTTTGATTTAAAGTAAGTTGGGCCTACTGCAAGCAACTCTGACATGTAAGTATGCAGACCTACTTTTCAAAGTGCCCAGACTACAGGGACTAAGTTCTACATCATTCTCAGGTCAATAGTTGTGCCACTGGATAATGACTAAAGATGTTTTGCTATAATGAAATAAAATTTCTCAGTGTAGTTATATTTGTGTATTTATTTTCTCTTTCATCTGAAGTCTTACAACCTTTTATGAGAATCTTCCTAGTGGGACACTGTAACTTTTTTAACTTGTAGGAAAGTGGTGTGTATTTTTGTCTGTTGCCTTCAGGTAAGCTAAGATCTCCTTAAAATTATAAAAATATACCTATTGAGACATTACAGTATCATAAGCTCTACCTTTAGCAGTTTATTAG
Organism: Mormoops blainvillei; assembly: GCA_004026545.1. Taxonomy (NCBI): domain Eukaryota; kingdom Metazoa; phylum Chordata; class Mammalia; order Chiroptera; family Mormoopidae; genus Mormoops; species Mormoops blainvillei. The sequence goes on along the minus strand of PVJD01001083.1, from coordinate 231,249 downwards.
CATAATCTTATTAATTACTTAAAACAATTTTAAACATTATTTTCTTTGTATAGATGGGAAATAATTGGCCAAAAGTCACTTTTTCAGGCCCTCTTTGCCAGAGCTAGCTGGATCCCATAAACATGAGTGAAAATTGTTTCATGAGCCTTTATCCTCAGGACTAGAAAATTACTGGAAATGCCCTGAAGGCACAGAGGATCCAGTAACTAAGGACAAACCAGACCACAACAACCGTACTGGATCCTGCACCCAAAGATAACATTGAAACAAGCTTCAGCCTAACGGAAACATCCTGCTCTACAACCACCCCATTATCCATAAAAACCCAAAGCCCTAACCCCTTGGGGCTGGGGCATTTCTCCACACCTAACCCTTTCCCTCCCTTGGGAAAGTAAAAATAAAAACTTTGCTCTCTGCATTTTCTGCTTTTTGTGAATTCTTTCACTGATCATGTCACTGACCACCCTAACAGGAACCATGGGGTATTAGTGTACAGCCCAGAATCTAGTAAATGGAGGGTATAAAATTTAAGCCTGAGTCAAATGAATCCAGGTCTTTTCAATAGAACACCACGTGTATACCTTTTCTTTATTCTACATAGCACACTCCTAAGGAAGCACTGGCTCACTTCTCAGCCAATTATATTTGAAAAAATAAATTTAATTAATAGAAAAGGTTGGTATTTTAAAGACAGAAACATTAAAAAATGTCTTCCTGGTTTGTCAAATATGATGCCTAAATATTACACAGTGAATTGTTTTGAAATTTTCACTGTTCTACTCTATTTGAAACAGCATGTTTTAATGACCTACTCTCCTGAAGTCATGCTGAGAAATTTTAAAAAGAATTATGTTAATGATGACCTTTGCACATTTCAACTTGTTTCTCATCCTGTGAATATGCACTCTGCATATTCATATATCTATTTAGTTGATATTTTAACATTTTGATTTCATTAAAATGTGTGTATATATGTATACATTTGCGTGTGTGTATCTACCTGTTAGAATAGTTAGAATAGGTAACGTTAGGTCAAATTATTTTACTTGTGTAGACTTGACTCTTTATAAACATTCTACATTTAAATTTGGGTATAGTTCATTTAATATGAACTATATAGTTCATATTGGAAAAGAGGAGGAGGTATCAGAGCCCCTCACCCCAGATAACGGCAGGGGTGAGGAACTAGGCAGCGATGGGATGACCACAATTAATCTTAGAGTACAGACATCCAAGAGAAGTTTGAGCCAAAGCAGGACCCCCTTAGAATCTGCCCACCAACAGTTATTTCAGCCAATAAAGCAATCAGGCAGTATTTTAATACTCCAATAGCTAACCCGCCGCATCCGCATCTGTTCTCTGCTTGCTTGCCCTGCGTGTATAAATTCCCCAGCCTGTAAGCGCCAGGTGCGACTCCCTATTTGAACATCAAGGGAGTTCGCCCCTGCGCAGGTAAAAGATTTGGCCAATAAAGTAACATCTCTAACCTGACGGTGTCCGGGACATTCTGTTCTCGCGATGGAATGTAACAAAAACTATATAGTTTTCATATTAAATTTTGTCTACATTTTGATTCTATAATCAGTATTTGGTATTGAGAGAGGCTCCACAAAGTTGTTTGATCAGTCCTACGAAGAGAAAAGACAGGAATTTCACTCTGAAAGCTGATTGGTCTCCTCTAGACTTTTGGACCAGGACCTGAGTTCAGACAGCTTGCTCTGGAGGTTATTTCAGGAAATACTAGTGAAAGGGTAGCTGGTGTAACAGAGAAGGAAGAAAAGTCCTGCGTTTCCCATCAATGACTGCTGACCCAACTGGTCTCGACGTAATGTAGAGCTTGAGCAGAGCACACAGCATCTCAGTGGCCATCAGCCTAGAATCACCCACCCAGTGAGTTCCTGTAAAGGTCTCTAGGAAATTGAAGGCAACTCTCTTTTAATACAGGGTAGAGTCCACTTCTGCCGCCTTGGAGCATTTAGGAAATCTGGGCTCTAATGTTTCTAAGTATTTCCATCCAGGGAACCCCTATGCAAGGTTGGGGATTTTGCCCATTTTTCTATTAGTCCCCTGACTTTAGCAAAGGAGACCTGGAAGTCCTGTTTTAGATTTAAAGTCTGATGTGAGATTCTTGACCACACTTCAAGGAATTTATTTGTCACAGTGTACAACGTACATGTATACGACAAACACAACAAGTGTTGCAGAGACAGTAGTAGGACCTAGACCAAGATCATTTGATCTAACATTCTTCTTGTCAATGTTTTTTAACATTAACTTTAAGGTATTTAAAGCTTAAGTGTCAATGAAGAATGTAATCTTAGTCTTTTGACCATTTAATATTAGTGGTCTTTTGACCTTCACTTCTATCCTAATTTGCTTTCTTTTTGTTTTTTGTTTCAAGGTTTTTTTAAAAAGATTTTATTTATTTTTTATTTTTAGACAGAGGTGAAGGAAGGGAGAAAGAGAAGGAGAGAAACATCAGTGTGTGGTTGCCTCTCATGTGCCCCCTGCTGGGACCTGGCCTGCAACCCAGGCATGTGCTCTGACTGGGGAATCCAACCAATGACCCTTTGGTTCGCAGGCTGACACTCAATCCACTGAACTATACCAGCCAGGGCTCAATTTGCTTTCTTAATTTGCTCTAGAATATATTTTTGCTGCTTCTGTCTTTATGTAATTGAATATTTTGCTTTGTCTTTCACTATTTTATATTTAGGAGGCTGAAGAAGAAACACATAAATTCTTTACGTTTTATTTTATATTTCTTTTTAAGTTGTCTTTAAGAAAAAATTAAAGGAAAAAAAAGATGATTATTCTGGATATGTAATGTAGACTATTTTACAGCAAGGATGAATGCTTATATGCCAAACATGGGTTAATCTTGTTTTTAGCTCTTCTTCTGTATTTCAGCAGAAAGTCTGGATCCAGCTTCACTGTGGATCTATGGCTTATTTCTCATAATCATTGTGATGGAATATATTGAACTTCTTGCTTTTGTGATTTTTAATGATTATCAGTTCAGGAAGTGTAACTGGGTTCTCTTGCAGAGTATTTTTCTATTTTAAAGGAACTGCAATTTCTTTAAATATTTTATAAACCTATCTCTTTGAACACATCTTTAAAAATTAAAATTACTTTTCATATACTAGTATTTTCCAATGTTTATAAATCTCTTTTGAAAGAATTCTAAGCAACAATTCATTATGGCAATGCCCAACAGAGATCAGGGGTCTTTGACATGGAGCTGAGAAAATAAGATGAGAAGGGAAAATTTCAGAGATAGGACAAAGTACATAAAGACCTGAGGGTCAGAACTTAAATTTATTGGTTCCCAGAGCACTGAAGGATTTAAGCAGTGCAGATAAGATTCATGTGGTTTCCAGAGGCAGTTATTTACTCCTTGACTAAGCACACCTTTCAGAAGACCCAATTACCATGAAAATAACAGAGGAGGAAATTATAATTCTTCTAAGGATGACTATTAGTACTTATATCTGCTTTTCATCTAGAGACTCTTGTTTTTCTTAATAGATTCACTACACATATAGTAAAACGTTTAATATTGACTCACTATTTTAGAGCCAATTAAGTAAAATCACAGGCAATATTAATGGCACTTATAGAGTCAACCAGCCATGATTTGAACAAATATGGCAATGTTTATGCTTATACATTACTCTTTGTTGTAATTTAAAAGGTTAAATATTAATTCTTAAGAATATCTGCAGAAAAAATCTTTCAACATGTCAAACATTACAAATTGAGCATCTAGAAATTAAATGGAATCCAAGATCTCATAGCTAAGTGGTCAAAAACATCTGTATCTAAGACTTCTGACCAACAGACTAAAGGATAGAAATCAATAAAGAATACAAGGAAGAGATGTGAGTGATATTTCTGTGTTCAAATCAAACATCCCAAGTACAAATATTTTGTGTTTAATGAGGCGAGAGAAAGTAACAGGATAAGGCAGAAAGAAATATATTGCTGTTTTCTTGAACAGGGAATGGAAGACTGTGGGCCTTGGGCCCAAACTGGCCTGCCTCTCATTTTTGTAATGAAGGTTTTTTTAGAACACTGTCTCATTAATTCTTATGTATTATGTTTTGCCATTTTCATGCTGGAACCATATGATATGCAAAGCTTATAATATTTACTATGTGACCCACCATTAGAAAAATTATGATAACCCTTTCTTTAGGTAATAATGCTTTTTACTACATTAATGGAAAATATATCATCATTGTTACTTTTAAGAAAAAACATCATTGTTATTTTGAAAACACTTGACTGCAATTGCTCTTTGATCCTCAACTTTATGAAGTCAGAGAGTGTGATTTATATCTTTTCACAGATTTGGTAAAAAGATTTTCTAAACCAGACTTTTTAAAAGCATCCTCAACATGAAATTGAGAGAGTGAGATGAGGAGAGGAAATTCCAGAGAAAGTGCAAAGTACATAAAGACGTGAAGATCAAAACTTAAGTAAAGGAGTGGGTAAAAGTAGGCTTATGGTTGTGAGTCTATGAAACACAGACTTTATTCTTGACATGTTATGATAATCATAACCTGCATGTCTTTTTCCATATGAATAATTGGAAACCTACTTTTGCCAACCCCTGTATATTGGCTCTCAATATATTTAAACAGCAACTCTCTCATTATAATTTATATAGGTATTTATCATTCCCTTCTCATTTAAATATCTTTTCTTATCATATACCAGATATTATAGTGTGTATGCATGCACGTGTGTGTGTGTGTATGATAAAACCACCATGCCAGGTGCTGGCAGCTGTTGGGTTAGGTCTCTTCCTGATGTTCATATGTTTCTGCATCTTCAACTCAACTTTGATAAGTATCTAACTATGGCATCAATGAATAATAACCTTAGAAATCCATCCCTCAAATCACCCATGAATGGTGACACCCTGTTAGGATGTGTGGGAGCTCTCTGTGGTCCAGGTCTCTAGTCCCGGTGTCTCCAGGCAGATATCTTTGCACGGGGAATCGATCTTACAAATGATACTACAGTTTCAAACATCTGAGTGTATAAATCTGGCTGCAATTGTTGTTTTGAATGTAAAGATTCTCAGTGACAAGAGGGACAGTTAGTGGAGTTTCATTATTATTATCATTGTTGGTTTTAGTGTCCATTCCCTTTTCTACTCTCCTTTGCTTGTTAGGTCTAACATCTGTTCATGGAACAATACCTGAGAATAAACAGGTGCTGTTGAGTAGGTGTAATAGGTCTAGATGAATGAGTTGTCTAAATGCTGAGCTTAATATGGCAAGGTGGCAGGAAGAGTCAAGGGACCTGTGCTCCAGTCAGATTTGTCTTCATTTTTCTTTCTGCCCTTGGTCAAGTTACTTAACCTCTTTATAACTAGGTTCTCCTCATTTGTGAAAGAAGGCCTACAGTGTATATTTTCTCTAGTAAAGATAATTTGAAATGATATATATTGCAATATTTGAAAAATAAGGTATATTATATCGAAACCAGGACCATTATTTGTTCGCACACAGAAGCATAATTTCTGAACTAAGAAGTGATAGGATGAAAATTACATTTTTAGAAGATGAATTTGGTACCTGTGCAAGGATAAATGAAGTAGGAATGTAACAGAAGAGAAGTAAGGTGGTGCATTAAGTAGTGAATCAAAAAAGAAGATGGGTGCAATCCTATGAATATTTCAAATAATGAATCAATGGAACATGATAACTAATTGGATGTGAGCTAAAGGAGAACAGTCAAAGCTAATTTCAGAATTTCTCATTTTGCGAATCAGAAGAATGCTCATATGATTCCCGGATATAGTGAATTTTGACAGGAAAACCAGAGGAGGTAAAGTATAAGAAAAGGAGAGGCCAAAAGAAAGAGAAAAGAAATCAATAAAAGATATGTAGGTAGACATTTTTGCAACATTGTTTACATCTGCAATTAAAAAGAAATCTTCCAATGCAATAGATCAGCAATTTTTAACCCTTCTCATCTCATGGTACATATAAACTAATTACTAAAATTGTGCAGCACACCAAAAAATATATTACTGGCTGATCTGACAAAAAAATAGGTATAATTTTGATTCATTCACACTGGACGGCTATTGTTGTGCTGGCTGTTGTAATCTTTTTTTTTTATTTGACAATCTAAGGGAAAAGAGGTCAGCGTCCCTGACTAAATAGTTAATTATTGCATGTTTTCAAGCTTGCGGCACACAGGTTGGAAATCGCTGCACTAGATATATGCTTATATTCCCTAAGTCATTTTCTCTTTTCTCTGTAAAGGACTGCTCAAAGCCTATATAATTTATTAAAAAGTGAGTGTTCTTGTACTACAGGAAAAAAGAAAGATCAGAACTCTGCTTCAAAAAGCCACAGTTAAAGATTTCTATCAAGGTGTTTCATTTCAAACTAAAAGTGCTTTTTTTTATCTAAACAATAACAGGTTAGATATGCATGGAATAGGCATGCTTATCTCTTTCTTTCCTTTCCAGGTTGAAAGGGCTGAGTAAAAAACAAACAAAAAAGAAAAACCCAAACATTTAATGATGTGAATTGTTTTCTTTTAAGAAATCATTGTTTAGGAAAGATTAGAGAAAAATTTAAATGAAAGATATTTGAAATACATAAATTATTGTTGGGCTTACTTATTTTAATTAAAATTACCTTTATCTGAATTATTTGTTATTTTCATTCATTATTGCACACAGAGACTGCGGTAAGAAAGTACTGTAACAAGACCTACGTAAACCTTGAAACTGGAAAGTTGGCTTTCGTACTGCCTGTCACCACCAGAACTAGTAAGTAGAGACAAGGACTGAATCTTTACAGGAGCTTTATTCAGATGGCCAGAGATCTGAGGACTGTAGGTTATATGCCCTCAAGGTCTTACATTTCATTCCAAGACGACCTTTTTATAAGAAGAAAAAAAAGTGTAGGAAAGGGGTTTGGATTCAGGAAAAAAGTGTAGGTTTTTTCATTTAAGGAAAGGTTTAATCAGATAAAAGCTGCAGACTGGCAATTTTCCTAGCATCCTTTCATCTGTTGACTAGTGATTCTTTATCTCTGGAGCACAATGGCTAAGATAACACCTTGATTGCTTGCAGTCCTCCTGGGTCACAAAGGTCAAATTGCTTGTGGTCTCTTGGAGTCAGGATGGGTCATACTTGCAGTTCCTGAAACAATAGCTTTTTACATGCATTAATTACTAAGCTTATTAACTATAACTTAAAACTAAAATTTTCCCAACTCTTGAGTTCCCCTATCAGTCTTACTCCTTCTCAGTTTCCAAACACCATTTACTTTTAAAAAGAAGAAATACAAAAAAGAAAAAAATAAAATCTTAACTGCATTTATTAGAATGCTACCTTTATTGTATAAAATTCTCCCTTTGTGTCCTGTGTGGGACTTTCCAAATTGTTACAATGGTCTGTATCTCTGTTATATATTATTTGTGTACTGTTCTAAAGTAAGCCAAATTTTTTTGAATAATGACTAAATATACGTATTGTCTTTTATGTGTAATTGAAGTTCTGTAAGCAATTGTTCTATTTCTAATTAAAAGGAGGAATTATTTTCATTATAACTATGAGAAATTTGTCCCTAACTTTTGCAGCAAACATAATACTCGGCCTTCCCGATAACTCTGATCCCCACTGTCCCTAATCTACCAGTACACACTTTCTGTTTCAATTTCATTTCAGTAGCTTGCTCAGATTCAGACACCTTTAATAGTCAGGCCCTTGGCAAGGAGAAAGACAAGCTTTGATGTAATACTAGATGCGTTTTGCTGAGGCTGTTACCTGGATATGGGACATTTAATGGCTGAATAACAGAGAAGCGGAGCACTATTTACAAGACAGGCATAATTGTTCAAGCTAACATCTATCCATCAGCTAAAGAAGTCAATAAAAATATCTTTTAAAAAATCAACTGGACCTCCTTTGCAATAATTTGAAAATTAAAAAAAAAGTTCTGTTTCTATAAAAACATATTATTAAAATAGTGGGCTTGTTTTTTCCCATTTTATGTTTTATCTCACTTTGACTGTTTTCATATCAATCACATCAGTACTAGTTGATCCAGTAGCAAATATTAACCCATTTGCAATAATACTGTGATTTAAGTTCAAGTGAACAACTCCAGGCCTTTTTAATGTAAAAAAAGTAAGAGAATAATCTCCTCATTTTTTTTTTTTTGTTTCTTTCATCAAATAACACATTGGTGAAGCTATACTATTCAAGGCGATGTTATAAATTAGGGAATAAAACTTATTCAAGTGTGTCTCTAACCTCAGGGAACTTATATTTAATCTTGTTACAACAGAAATATGCATATGCAAAGTTAGCTAAAAGTAAAAAGCTGCTCAGAATAAGAGATAAATGGATGAAGGGAAAATTAGGTGCTGTATGAATTCAAATGAGAGAGATGACTTCCCATGGGGAGAGGGGTAGTAATTAGTCAATGCTTTTTGAGGAGATAGGCTTTGAGACTGACTTTTAAGTGCAGATAATATTCAATAAAAAAGGGAGAATGAGAAGTTGAAAAGGTTAAAGTGTTTGGATCAGTGACCAGAAAAATACCGTAGTTAATCTTTCTGAGTTAGTATAAGCGTACTCCCCATTTTGGTTATATCAATACATTGTTCTTTGTAATTAATAGTGTAGCCTGGTTAGGCATTTAAACATTTTAGCCAAATGTTGAACCTTATTTTTCATCTCCCTTTGAAGACCTGTGCATCATAGGGAGTATGCTATAGTTAGAACGTCCATTTCAGTGAGCACTGAGGTTTGTCTTAATTATGCTAAATTTGGCCTCATTGCCATCAGTCTCCTGTGATGGATTTGGATCCACCTATCTTAGGTCATCTTTAAATGAAGCATATTTTCCACAATTGTTGCTTATACAGTCATCTCTTCTTGTTTGATTAGGAATGGTTTTTGAGCTAAATGCTTGAGATACCATATGTCTATTCATATAATCATGAGTATATATGAATAATGTTATTTTCAAAAGCCAGTCATATCAGGAACCTACCATTATTAATGTATTTTTTCACCTGATGTATTTTTGAGAATTTAAAGAAAGCTCAACCACGTGTAGTCCTCTCCAGAAGTTTATTTAACGTTACGTTTCATTGTCTTACAGCATGTAGTGTTGCAAATGCAAACCACAGCAACAACATCACAATAAAATCTACGTAGTTTTCCTGTCTGCCAGGTATTTTTCAAGTGCCTCTATGTATACTGTTATATAATCATTAAAATAACTTTATTATCTCTACTTTATAGGAGAAAACTGAGGCACAGAGAATTTAACTTGACAAGGGCACAGAGAGTTTAACTTGAAAATGGCACAACTGGGATTTGAACTCGTACTATCTCTTTCTAGAACCTCTTTATAAGCATATGATAATTTCAATGTGATTAGCTTTACAGCATATTTTTACTTATCAGGAAGTCTTTTGTTTATAAAATGATACTATAAATTCTATTAATTTGAATTATAAATTTCTTTTGGTGACTAGACACTTTAAAATGCACCATTTCTATTTTGGATTTTCTAAACATTGGTTTATTGATTTGTAACATTTTGTGTTTGTTCCCCTTTGGTTTTAGAATTTGTATTTTTTTAAAATTAAATTTGGAAAAGATAAAAAATTTGTTCCATGCTTTAAGAATATTCTTCAGTTTGCAGCTTTATAATTGTAAGGGAATGAAATTATAATAAATCTTATGTAAACAGGACATGAAGGAGTGGATTTGAAATTGTTTTAGCTAATTACTTAATCAATAGTTATTAGTCAAACAAAGAAGCCTTGAGAAATAATATTTTTAAATGTTTTAATGATTCTAAACAGAGATAATATGTATGCAGATAACATGTATGCAATAATTCTCTCCTGAGACCCAGTTAACTGAAAAATTTGATAAACTCATCAAATCATTATAGACAATTGTTTCTCTTCATTGTTACCAAAAAAATCACCAAATCACCATTATTTCTTCCTTATTGAACATTTATTGTCAGTACCTGTCTTTGCTACTATATGAACAATTTTCAGCTTACTGCTTTAAAAGACAAAACTGGCAGCATTTCCAAAAAAGACAACAGAGGAAGAACATCTCCAATTCTGATGAATTTCAAAGGGAACAGCAGTTAAGGTCCGATATCCTGGCAAACTTAAGGAGGGAAAAAACAATAATTGAACTCTACATATTAGTGTGACTTATTTTGTGGAAGGGCAGTAGGTTTTTCAGAGTAGATGAGTGTTAGAAAAATATTTCCTCATCACAAGTTACATTATTCTAACTTAATAATTTATATTTTTCTTTATAATACATGGAAATTCTGATCCCAAGAAGAATATCAAGGTTTTAACTTAAAACTGGAGAAGAGACCTAAACAGCAGATCCACTAAAGGAACTATACAATCCAGCATCTGATCCCTCCCCAGTATTTACTTTGGTCTTATGATGAAGTCTTTCAGTGGGCTAATTAGAATTTAAATTACTCAAATTGAGGAAATGAACTAAAGAAGAAAGGGGAAAGATCTAGGCAGAAAAACTATTTTTCTGTTGTAGGTATTTCTAAACAGACGAATAGCGAATTACAAAGAAAGTTTCAAAAAGTGTTGCTTTTTGGAGTGCTGCAGAGCCTATGAAAGAAACTCAATTGGCAGTGGGAATTTCCAGTGGAGAATGAAGCAGTGTAAAAGGGAACATATTTGAAGGCTTGATTTCCTAAGTGACTGTCTTTTTTTGAAGAGCAACTTTAATTTTTTTCCCTATTATACTTCAATTATAAAGCCCCCTTGTCCTCAGTAAATCAATTCCTACCTAACTGTACAGTGATGTGCCACTTTAACAACATTTTGGTCAAAATGGACTGAGCATAACACAATGCAGGTTTCATGCAATTATAATAAAGCTGAAAAATTCCTATGCCTAGTGACATCATGATTGTTACATTATAGCACAATATATTACTCAAGTGTTTGTGGTGATCACGGTGTAAACAAACATACTGAGCTGCTGGCTGTAGAGAGGGTAGCACACACAATTCTGTACAGCATGTGACATTTGATAATGATAATAAATGACTATGTTACTGCTTTGTGTATTTAATATACGACATTTTTAGTGTAATTTTAGAGTGTACTGTTTTTATTTATATAAAAAAAAAGTTTGTTGTAAAGCAGTATCCATGTTCGGCCAGCAGTAGCCTCATACGTCTCATATGTATTGCATTGCATGATTGAGCTACTTTCTCTTGTGTTTGATTTTAACTCATGTTGTTCTGTTCATCATGGGACTTTAGTTTACAAAATCCACTGCTAACATTGCTGGTAAGATGCCATGTTAAGTTATTGACCTGGAAACAAAATTAAAAGTGCTTAAGGACTGCAAAGGTAGAAAATCAGTGATGGCTATTGTTTGCCAGTCAGGCACATCACATTCCACCATAGCTACAATCTTGAAGAACAAGAACAAAGTGAAGGAAGCTATTATAGGATCAGCTTCACTGACTGCAACAAAAATTCAAGAAGGGCCTATATCTGACAAGGAGACACTTCTAATGATCTGGTTTGAAGACCAGGCATAGAAGTGTATCCCTTTCAGCACCATGGCATCACGGCCAAAGCAAAAAGTTTGCAATGTTTAAAGAAAAGGCTGGACCTGACTGACTACAATGTCGAATTTACTGCTAGCTTTGGCTGATTTAAATGATTGAAGAATATTCATTATATGTGTGAAAACGAGTGGTGTGTCTGTGAGTGATGATGTGAAGGTAGCTGAAGGATTTTTGGAAACTCTAGATTATGGAGGAAATTTACCTGCCAGCACAAATATTCAATGTGAATACAAGCTCCTATTTTGAAAACAGATGCGTAAAAGGACTTTCATTCATAAGGAGGTCAAGTCAATGCCAGATTTCAAGGCTTTTAAGGACAGGATAGTAGCCTTGCTTGGGACCAAAGCTGCAGTCTCCAAGTAGAAACCCTTTGTGACCTGGCACTGTGAGAACCTCAGGGCCTTCAAACATATCAGCAAGCACATCCTACTAGTAGTGTACTGCAGGAGCAGCAGGAAGTCATGGATGAGCCCGCTCCTCTTCCAAGGTGCCCTCCTGATCAAGGAGCTATAGCAGCTTTTAAGGCCTGCTGCCGGAGGAAGACCTTTTCCCAGCTTATTGCTGCAACTAAAGAAAACACTGAGGTGACACTGATGCAATTCTGGACGGGTTATAATGTCTATAGCTGCATTAAGAACATTGCTTGGGCTTGGGCTGATGTCACCAAGAGACATATACGTGGCATCTTTAAGAAGACACTTCAGGACTTCAAAGGATTTGCAAAGGATGAGGAATTTGCGAAAATCAGCAAGACTGCGGTTGAGATGGCTAACAACTTTATCCCCTTGTGAATGAGGGTGACATCGAAGAGCTCCTAGAAGTGGCTCCTGAGGAATTGACCAATGAGCTGTTGGAACTGGGACAGGAATATGAAGCTAACCAAGAGGTAAAAGAAAAGGAAGCTGCAGGAGAGGAAAAAGAAGAACTACCAAGAAAACTGCAGGGAAGAGGTTAGAAAAAGCTTTTGCAGACCTCAACAAGCTCCTTAAAAAGTTTGAAACCATGGGCCCCAACAACAAAAGAATTTTATTAAGAGAAATATTCATGGTATGTTATCAGCTTAGAAGCAAATCTATGATGGAAAAAAAAAAGAGAGAAAAAACCCAAGAAAACCACCATGGACATAATTTTGAAAAGAGTGACACATTTCAAGAAGAGCCTCAGGCAGGTCCTGCAGGGGATACCCCAGAGGGAGACAGTGTTTCATAGGTGATGACAGCTCCATGCGTGTTATTGCCCCTGAAGACCTTCCAGTGGGACATGATTTGGAGGTGGGAGATAATCCTGATCCTGTGTAGGCCTAGGCTAATGTGTGTGTTTGTGTCTTAGTTTTTAATGTATAAAAGTTAAAAAAAATATTTTTTAAAAGGAACAGAGCTTATAGAAAAAGGGTATAGAATAGTTTCGCATAATTGCACGATGTGTTTGTATTTTAAGCTGTTATTTAGAAGGTAATAAATAAAAAACTTTATAAAATAAAAATGTTACAGTAAACTAAGATTAATTTATTATTGAAGAAATAAAAATGTTTTTAAAATTTTTTATTTGCCTAAGTGTAGAGTAATGTCCTAGGTCTGCACATTCACTCAGCTCTCATATACTCACTCATCCAAAGTAATCCCTATACTTCAAGCTCCATTCATGGTAAGTACCCTAAACAGGTCTACTATTTTTTAATCTTTTATACTTTATTTTTACTATGTTTTTTCTGTGTTTAGATATAATTAGATATATAAATACTTGGCATCGTGTTACAATTGCCTAGAGTATTCAGCACAGTAACATATCATACAGGTTTGTAGCCTAGGAACAATAGGCTGTATATTGTACAGCCTAGTTATGTAGTAGGCTAAACCACATAGGTCTCTCTAAGGGCATCTGCGACATTCACACAACAACAAAATCACATAGCTACACATTTCAGAATACATTCTTCTCCACAGTTAAGTGCACATGATTGTACTTCTTGAGAATGTGACCCTTATGGAGAGCGAAGGAAGATGGTTTAAGTAAAAAGGACAATCTATTCCACCCCTCTCTTTCTATTCCTAGCTGAGGTCAGGAAACTAGATTTAACTGAATGTGCTGTTGCCATGCCTATAGTTTAGGCATGAGATAATGATCCACCCACACAGTATAGGAAATAGAGGCTCTAACACAGTTAACTTTTGGTGAAGAGCATGTGATTGAGAGTCATTTTCTGAGTGTAAAGTAAGTACCTTGCAGAGGGAGGCTCAAAATTAAGATAATGGGAGCTGATATTATACTCTTCCTAACAAAGAAGGTAGCTGTCCAAATCTAGGGAGTGTGTGTGCTTCCAAAACCCCCTATAATGTCCTTTATAATTGGAACCCATGGAGTTAAAAAAAAAAATAGACAGGAGACTTTATATTGTATTATCTTACAGAAAAATTTCCTTTCTAGAATTGTGGCACAAAGTAATAGAGATTAATTGAACCCATATAGGCTACATTAGTGTTTCATGAATGGATGATATATATAATTGCCACTGGAGAACTACCTCTTTTCCTTGAGAGCTGTGCCTGACACTTGAGACATTTGATAGGAGAGAAAAATCATGACATTAACATGGACCTGTGTTTTTCTTGCTCAACATAATGAAGACCATTAAATCTAAATGTTTTATCCAATATATCCACCAAACATTTATCCCTGGGCAGCATTTGTTTGGATATTACCCAGAATGGTAATCTACTACAAGGCATATGGAGAGATTGCCATCAAGTGGTTGTGCTCTTGGCTATATTCTTGGAGGGGATAAATTTTTGCTTTCATGCATCAGCAGAAACCAATAGTCACTAATCTTCCATAGTCACTCATTCTTTAGGCAGAACACTTTTCAAAATTTGTATTTACTGTCAAAAATCTGCTCTCACTATGAAATATATTTTAACAGTGTGTTATGTGGCATGTTCTATGATTGCTACCCTGATTAAATACTTTAGTCAGAGAGTTTTATCAATACATAATGATGATAGAGCCATAGTGTCCAGGCTAAAGAGGCAGGACATCCACATGTGGCATTTCTAGTTCACATGACCAAGCATTACTCCACTAGATTTACTCTCCAGTTTAGGATGATCAGACATAGGCTTCATTTAATCATTGATCTCTACCTTAGGGTAGGAAATGAAAGTAGAAAACAGATTACATTTTCCTGAAGCAGATAAACTAAAAGATGAATTTTCAGGGGCTTATCACTTGATTATAGTTGTAGTTTACAGTAATATGCTTAGACAAAAATATCTTTAACTTAAGGACCATCTTCGGAGCTTCAAGCTCCTGTTATAGATAGGACTTAGGCATTCCAATAAATATACAAATGCTATCTAGGTGTCTGGAATTAAAGAGAAGAGATCTTGGTAGCATTCCCAAGACTTCCTCAATTTAGGAAGTGGAAGGCTGGGAGTGAGGACAAGCCATAGACATCAAAGTGATGGAGCTTGGCATTTAGAGTTCTCTTGATTATTGAGATACGTTCGTACATGTCTTTACCAGGTGGGCAAACACAACTGTAACAAATAGTTTGTGAACATGTGCATCCCAATAATGATTCTTTACAGTCTACTGGGTAGGGTTCTCTTTCTATCCTTTGGTCACGAACATCAATAATAGCATTTGCGTTATTACACATATTTTACAAATATGAGTTTCTTGGTGGTTCTTGTCATGCCAAAGCCTTCTTCACTTTTTAAAAAGATACAGAGCTCAATTTGTACAGAAGATTATTACCTCCATGTGATGAAAATTTCCAGTCTGTTCCAACTATTCAGAACTTGAACTCCTTCCTAGGATATGAGAAATATCTTACATTACAAGTCTTGATAGGAGGCTAGAATATAAAATTGCCAAATACATCCTTTCCCAGTTTTCCTTTGGGTAGGTTGCAGGCATAAGTCCTTGGATTCTCCTGAGTTTGATTCAGTAGCCAATAACTATCAAGAGTAACCTAGAAAATTCCTCCTGGTTGTGGAGTCAGCAAAAACATAATTGAGTTTTGGGGGCAAGAGTAGCAGAAGCGAGTACGCCCTGGCAGGTGTAGCTCAGTGAATTGAGCGTCAGCCTGAGAACCAAAGGGTCTCTGGTTCAATTCCCAGTCAGGGCACATGCCTGGGTTGTGGGCCAGGTCCCCAGTAGGGGCATGCTAAAGGCAACCACACATTGCTGTTTCTCTCCCTCTCTTTCTCCCTCCCTTCCCCTCTAAAAATAAATAAAACTAAAAAAAAAAAAAGAAAGAGTAGCAGAAGCACCAGTTGTAGCACCCACTGTCAGTTGTCACACAGCAGCAGTGCTGGTCTTGCTGGTTGTGTCCTGAAGCCGGGTGGCAGCATTTCTATGGTATGACTTGAAGTGTCATCTTAAACTGTTTCTGAGCCTGATTCTCCAGTTCTGCAATTCTCTAAGGCACTAATATCTTTTTAATGCATTCATTTTTTCTGCTGAAATCAACTTGAATTTGCTTCAGTGGCTTGCCACTAAAATCCTTGACTGAAACACACCAAATATCAGACACGGGCAATGAACATTTCCCATTTATTATAGAAATCTGTGGATTTATGATCAATTTTCTTCCTTCATAGGACAAAAAATCAGGCACAAAACTGCAAATTGAAATGACATATTTTTTTCCAAGGCCCAACACCTTCAAAGATGATATAAGTATTCACTTTGGAGTGTTCAAAATTTTAAAGCAATGTTTTACCAAATGCTAGTTCTTCAAGAGAAAGACCTGAAAAAGGAAGGTTCTATAATTTGATAATTTTGAAAAGCAGAGCAAATCACCTTCTCCTCTTAGTACATTGTCATATGGTGGGTTCTAAGGAGCTCTGCTTTAAAGACATTTTTAAATTTTGACTAGAGTTTTTCTTAACATATTGGATGTTACAACAATTTTTATGCAGCACTATCTCAGTGTTCCTCAGACCAGTGTTCTGTGGAACATTTTTAGAAGACAGAAACATTTGTTTTGTTATTGAGTATCCACTGAGGATAAAATTCTAGGCTATGCTTGGTGAATATGAAAATTTTGAAACAACTAGCTTTGGTGTTTTCTTTTAAAATTAGTTTGAAAGAAATTAAAACTCTGACCTTCAGTCTATTCATCTGTGAAATGGAAAAAAATAGCACTTACATTATAAGGTTGTTTTAATATTAAATGAGATAATATGAGTAAAGTCCTTAGAGAAGTGCTTACATAATTATGCAACGTAATTTATGTGTATAAATGTGACACCATTAATTGCTTAAAAGACAGCGATAATTTCTTTATGATAAATGTGATGAAGTTGCTCTAATTTCTCATTGTTCTCATATACAATTCCCTTTGTGACCAATTAAAATTCATTGTTTTAAGATGTTTATGGAATATTGCTTCTACAGTTTAGGATAGACTGAAACTAAGTATATATAATAAGGATCAAATTGCCAAAAATATGAAGGGTATTTTGTGAGAGGTGTCATTATAATGTACATTATTAGCACCTAAAATTGTTTTCTGCTAAATGTACATGTATTTATAAAGAACTGGTAATGGTTTCAGGTTCTATATTACCATTAGTAAAGCCATGATACTTTTTTTCCTGACATGAAAGAAACGTAATGAAAGTACATAATAACCTGAATAGCAGGTGTGGAAAAGCTTTTTTTTTTTAATGAAAGAAGGCTTGATGTGAAAATATTATTTTTTAACTTTCCTCAAAGAATTATAATGCTAATTAGTATTTCAACTTTTATAGAGATTAGATAGGAATTTATGAAGGGTAAAAAGTCCATATTTAATCAGCTACTCTCATATACTTATTCCACAGAAACCTCCTTAAATTCTGATTTTTAGATGTGCCAATTTTTATTGAAAAGTTGCAGAAGCAGAATCCCCTGGTAACAGGCCAACTGTGCACCTGAAAACTTTTCAAATAATGTACAAAACATGCATAAAGCTGTTAAGCAAATAATGAATTGTGTGCAAGACATGTTCCCAGGTGGTATTTTGCAAATATAGCTTGTCTTGTACTGTTATATCAGGTGAACCCAAGAACAGAGGGCAAAATTGCTATCAAGAGTAAATGATTGGAATCCAATTTTTCTGTTAACTGAACTGAACCCATCTGCACATTCTAATATTCCTCAGGTTTGATAGGCATATTCTATTAGCAATGTTTTACTCACTGCATGCTGTAGTTTGGTATTTAATTATTTGCTTGAAATAAATCATCACTTGAAACTTATTATATTAAAAATTGCAAAAATAAGCCCTTTTAACACACACCAGTGCTTTAAAAAACTAGCCTGTCAAACTCAAAATGGTAAAATTAATAAAATGAATAGCTAAGCATCTTATTTGCAATTGTACTCTTGAATGTTTTTTTAAATCATAATTGAGAAAAAAATATATTTATATTATTGACTTTCCAATAAGGAAATGTTTACTTTCTTTTATCTAGTAATTATAGAAACAAATTGCCTGGCAAGATTTGAAACAAAGAAATCAAGTGTGAGTCAATTTGTTATAGATTAGTAATAAACTATATGATTGCAATTTTTCAGTGTTTTTTTACATCATTAAAGTGATTGGAAAATATGCAGGCACTTAATCAAAATGTTGAATTACTCAGAAAACTTCAGCATGAAATACTAAAGGCTCAGGGGTGATAGTTGTCTATGAAAAGCTTATCTCCACTGAAGTAAAAACAAAGTGGGGAGGTGGTGAATTCCTTGAGAAACTTGCTCATAGAAAAGACAGATTTTCTTCACTGGGTACTTTTAAGGTATGAATTCTGAATGATTAGGAGAACTACTCTGCTCTACACCTATAGGCATCTTTCTCTAGTACTATTTAAAAGTAAGGAAACTCCTGTTAAAGTTTACAACATAGTCTCAATTGAAATTGGGAGAAGACAAACTGATATTTTAAGTTCCAGTTATGGATAAAGTTTAAACATATCTTTGTCTTAGGTGAGACAACACCTTTCTTTGCTAGAAAGATTTTCCTCAGTAAAATAGACTGGGAGGTACAGTACAAATATTCCCTGGTGGTAAATTATTTTGCATATCATCTTTGCTGATTTCAAAAATCACATCTCAAATACGGCCCCTTTGTTAGTTTATGGAGGGAGGGTCAGCCCATGAGAAAGCAAAAGTGGTACGGTCTACTACCCCCTCCTTCACATTTACTCAGTTTGGGACACTCCCTCAGGTTCATGTTGAGTCCCTGCGAATGTCGGATTTGTGGAGCTGGTCTGGCCTTGCCTTTGTAGCTTCATAATTCTAATCAAAGCTGGTTTTTTCCTCTTTCTTTTTCTCTCTTCTTTTTCCATCTCTCACATTTTTTTCTGTATTTCTTC
The DNA here is from genome assembly GCA_004026545.1 of Mormoops blainvillei. Classification (NCBI taxonomy): domain Eukaryota; kingdom Metazoa; phylum Chordata; class Mammalia; order Chiroptera; family Mormoopidae; genus Mormoops; species Mormoops blainvillei. The sequence goes on along the minus strand of PVJD01001083.1, from coordinate 212,252 downwards.
GGCTTCACATACATAACTAAATTGTTTTCGCTAGGCAAAGTGACAGGGGGGGATTGATTCTGGTTGTTTTGATAATGAATTATTTTCCATAGGGTTAACCTGTTCCCTTCCCAAGGAATCCATTCATTTCTTTCTCTGTGAGGGACTGACTTTAATGCGTACCACACTGGGCCATCTCCTTTCACATTGCTAAAATTCACATTTGATTTTCTGTGGTTTCTGTTAGTTTCACCTGTCCACAACCATAGAATCCTTTTCTTATTCTTATTTCTTATTCTCATTTTTGTTTGCAGAGCCTTTACCATGTAAGAGAGCCACATTTGCTTTTATTAAAGCAATAATTATATTACCTTTAAAATAAAGAATCAAGTCATTTATTAATTTGAGTTCAATTTCAATAAATTAATTTCAAAGTATTTTGTGCAGAATTAAAATTTATTCCAGGAAATAGGATCTGATGTTATAGACAAGGCCATTACTACCGACAACATTTTATTTTTGTCAACCATTTTTGTTTCAGTGTTTGGTGAGTACTGAATAAATGGAACTAAAATATGTATTTAAATAACTTTCTTTTAAAGCCATAGATTTCATTAGAAATAGAGATACTCTAAGTTCATAGAATTCCTATGGATCTCCACCTGTACCAGTAATAATGTACACCATCATTTCATTTTTTCACAGCTTTTTGAAAAATTTGCATTGTAAAGTTTCTATATATGGTTATCCATGTTAAGTATTTTTTCTACAGAGTAGATTAGTTGCATATTAATTAATGAATTATTGTTTGAGACTAATTCAAAATTGAAGTAGACATAATTTTTCTTATCTTTTATGATCTTGATCATTTTTCATATTGTGTTTTTAAATACAACTAGTATACCTCTCCTTTTAAAAAGAATTATTATATTTTTTTCATTACCATTTAGTCCCCTTATATCCTCAACCCCTGTATTTACCACACTGTCGTCCATGTCCATGAGTCCTTTTTCATTTTTTTGCTCAACCCCTCCACCCCCTAATATCCCCCCCTTAGCTATCATCCTTCTTCCTGTCTATGAGTCTGTCTCTATTTTGAATGTTTGTTCAGTTCGCTCTTTATAATCTGTGTGTTAAAATGAACTTGGTGATCACTGTATTAATATGCATTAAGTATATTACTTTCCTTTTGTTTTAAAAATACCTAGCCTGTGCTGCTTTTGTATCTTGAGGTACCTAAAATGTTTTCTTTTAGTAAACTTGCTTTGACCTTAGGAATAGGATCTGCCTGCCTCCGTCCATAGAATCAAAAGATAGATCTTTAGAGACCAATGTTGTGCAATAGAAATTGCCTCAATGATGAATATATTCTATCTCTACATTGTCCAGTACAGTGGTCATTAGCTCTATGGGGTCATTAAGCACTTGAAATGTGGCTAAGGAACATGAGAAACTGTTTTTAATTTTATAACATTTTAGTTCATTTAAATTTAAATTAGATATCTACACAGTGTATATCATATTGAAAAATGCAGTCTATAACTTCATAAGTCACTTAATGTTTCTGAGTTTAACTTTTTTCATTTGTAAAATAAAAATAATTACCCCTGTGTTTCTCATAGAATTGCTAGAAAGATCAAAGGGAAAAGGACAATGATCTAAACATAATGATGAAAACTGGGTGGGCTCTGAAACTGTACTGCTTAAGTATGAGTTCTGACTCCACTTACCTGTTCCTTGAACAAGGCACCACCTCTGTCTCTGTCTCAGTTTCATCCTGTGTAAAATGGGGATAATAATGGTATCTAACTCATTGATTTTTGAGGAAATTAACTGAGATAATACATGCAGTGTTTAGAATTGTGCCAGGCAACCGGCTGATAATGATAAATGACAGTTATTTTTCTTATTATTAAATATAAAAATGTGGAAAATGCACTGTAATGTTTAGAGAAAACTCAAGTCTCTCTTCATTCACTTCTCAAAAAAAAAAAGAAAAAGAAGAAGAAGAAGAAGAAGAACCCTGCTATGATTCAAGAAAAAATTTAGTTCTTAAGGATACATGTGAAATAAAACTTTTTTGGGTTAAAGATCTTTTTTGATAGGTAAAAGAGTTAAAGACCTCCATTAAAATTTCTTTGTTTTATTTTTTTCTTTACTATGTGACAGTGAAATTGAGTTTGTGGATGAAATATACTGAGGTAAATCCTCTAAGAAAAGAAATTCATTATGGCTTATAGGGAAGAGGGTGATGAAGAGATATTGGATACTACATGTATTATAATATTGCTTATAAGGGAAGAAATCACAAAACACAAATTTGAGGCTGCTCAAAATAAATATAAAATATAGTATTTATATGTGTATAAATGAGACCATATATATAATTTATATCTATATAAATATATGATTTATAAATGAGACTTGTCCAGAAAGTATACAGCCATGCAACATGAAAAATAGAGACATTTATTGAATAAAATACAAGATACAAGAAACATTGTACATAAGACAATGACGCTTCAGTTGCCTTCAAAGTAGGCACCTTGGGACCTCACAGTTCCCCCAATCACCATCAACTGCTCTGTGGTATTTTCCTAAATCTCATCTATGGTCTGAAATCTTATCCCTTTCAAAGGTGATGTTAGTTTTGGGAAAAGCTAAAAGTCTCATGGAGCCAAACCTGGGCTGTAGGGGGCACTGAATCACCTGGGTGATTTGATGTTTTACCAAAAAACTCTGCATGAGATGTGATGTACGAGCAGGGAAAGGTTGTGATGAAGCTGCCCATCGCCAGTGGCCCACAGCTGCGGCCTTCTGAATCATCTGAATAGTCCCGCACAGGAATGTTCAACCTTAATTCAAAATGATGAAAATGAGAAAGAACATAATTGGAGCTGTGATTTTAAGATTTTTCTAAATACTACCACTTTGGATGCAATGGGTTAGAGGAGACTAAAATCATGGCTGCTAATTAGGGGACCATTAGTGCAGTTGAAGTGAGCAATGATGAGGACCTAATGCAAAGTTGCAGGCAGGGATGGAAAACATTGAAAAGTTGCTATAGGCATTGAAGAGCTCTATTTGACAGAGCTTGAATGTGGAAGAGAAGAAAGCATGAAGATTAACAGAAAACATTGGGCTTTGGGGAGACTGTACAATGATGATAGAAGAGGCATTTAGGGGATACTCAAAATCATGGGCCTAGTACCTTGAATAATTGATAGGTCTAATGATATGAATGTGAAAACTTAAGGAAGCGGCAGGAATATATACATTTTCATTCTAAAACTTCTAATGAAGGGAGCTTTAAAACTATTAGAAACTCAACATCATTGTCCAAAGAAAATGAAATCAAAATATGTCTAATGACACATCTGATAAAGGACTGTTGTGCAAAATATATAAATAATTCTTAAAATTCAGCAGTAAGAAAATAATAAGTTCAATGGAAAAATGGGATAAAGATCTTAAAGGACACCTCACGAGGGAAGATATATAGATGACAACCAAGCATACAAAAGTGTGCTCCACATCAGATGTCATCAGAGAAATGAAAACTAGAACATATTGAAAGACCACTACACATTTACTACAATGATGAAAAACAGGAACACTGACAACACCAAATGCTGGCTAGAACATGCAGCAACAGAGGAACTCCCATTCATAGCTTTTAGGCATGCAAAATTGTGCAGTCACTTTGGAAGACAGTTTGGCAGTTTCTTACGAAATTAAATGTATTATAACTATACAATCTAGCAATCATACTTCTTGGTATTTGCCCAATGTTGTTAAAATTTAGGTCCCCATTAAAACCTGCACACGGACATTTTTGTAACAGTTTTATTCATGACTGCCAACTCTTGGAAGCACCCAAGGTGTCCTAGAGTAGTTGAATGGATAAGTTGTGGTACATTCAGACAATGCAATATTATTCAGTTGTAAAAAAGAAATGAGCCATCAAGCCATGAAAAAGCATGGAGGAAACTTAGATGAATATTGCTAAGCAAATGAAGCCAATCCGAAAAGGCAACGCACTGTCTGATTACTATATGACTGGAGACAGTAAAAAGATCAGTGGTCGCCAGGTTTTGGTAGGTGGAAGGTGGGGGGCAATGAATAGACAGAACACCGAGGATTTTTAGGGCAGAGGAACTACTCAGTATGATACTGTAAGGAAAGATACAGGTCACTATATGTTTATCCAAACTCATCAGATACGTGACCCCAGGAGTGAACCAAAATGCAAACTATGGACTTTAGGGATTGTATTGTGTCAGTTTAGGTCCATGAATTTTAATAAATGTACTGCCTTGGTGGGGGATGACGATAATGGGAGAGGCTCTGCTTGCATGTGTACGGGCAAAGGATAAGTTGGAAATCTCTGTACAGACCAGGGATTACCAGGGGTTTGGGTGGAAAGAGGGATAAACAAATAGGTGGAGCACAGAGGAACATTAGGGCAGTGATATGGTTCTATAGACAAGGACCTGGAATAAAATAGGTGATCCTCAGATCTGTGATGAATGAAATTAGAACTCACTAAGGAAAAATTAAGGGGTATATAGGTAGGACTGAAAACCTTCCTGTATTCAGGGTATGTGAATATGTAGTAAAAACAATTAGCAGAATTTCATGATTTTCTATAGCAACACCTGTGTGGAAGCAATAGGGAATAAAAAAAACATAATGTGATTTTTCACAGGTTTGGAATTGGCAGGATAATTGTTTTGGGAATTGTTGTGGGGACAGATGATTCCAGGATGCAGATAAGAGCATTGCTAAAAGGAATTAATGTATCCTTCCAAGCTAGGTAGAAAGCTAAATGAAGTGGCAATAATAAATGGGGGAAATTTTGACATAATGGAGGTCTTAATGAGCTCTAAGTCGGTTATATGGGAAAAAAGTAGTAAAATAAATTGAAAATTATTCTGTGGACAGTACTTAAGTAAAGTCTGGTGGTAGCATGAAGGTTTGCAAGGAAATAAAATATTCTTAATATCTATACAGTGGTTACAAACTAGAGAGGCAAAACATATACATATGCATATTTGTATATTTTCTATATAACAATAATTATTTAACAATTAAGTAGGAGGTACTGATTATGTGTTTTTCATATTAACAAACAAGAGAAGTCTTATCAAAGAAGTAAAAGGTAGAGCTTGACCTGGAATGGAAGGATGAGTCCATTTTAGGTAAATAGAAAGTAGAAGGGATGGATTTATTCTGTGTGTTTTAGCAACATTGTACTAGCAAAGGCACAAATGTAAGGAGGCCAAAAGACAACAATAATGATTAAGGCAATAATGACAGTAATAATAAGTTGTTATACACTGACTTTACACAGATTACTTTATTTAATACATAGTAATCCTATAAAATAGCTATTGCACCCAGTTTTTAGATGAAGAAATAGAAATCACATGGAGAGAGAGAGAGCACCAGAAATCAAAGTGTGTGATATCAAAGACATACTATTATTAAGTGGGTTTTAATGGACCTGCATGGCTGTATCAAGGATTGCTTTCTATTAATGACGGACAAATGTACCATTTCATTTGCTCTGTTACATAAGGTCCCTCTATGTCTTATGTTTCAGCCTCACCAAAGTAGTCTGTTACCGAAAGGCACCACAATCACATTTTTGTGCTTTTAAGGTACAATTCATTCCTCAGTTTTAAAGTCTTTTCTTATAAATCTATTAAGATCTATCATTTTTTCCTTTGTGACACCACTGAATTTGGAATATATGCCTACAGTTATTCAAACAACATTGCATTAAAGTTAATTTTTATGTCTTTTCTCCCATAAGGTCAGTTTCTTGAGAGTGAAGTCAGAGTCACATTTATAATTGTTTCTTTAGTGCCCTGCATACTGTCTAACACAAAAGTGTTGCTCGATAAATGCTTTTTAAATTAATAAATGAATGAGTGAAAGGTAAGTAAAGAGGCAGAATTATGGAAGGTATGAAATGGCACAGAGTTGTGAATTTATTCCAAAGGTTAATGGTTTTCAAACTGTGTACTAAAGAACACTTCTATGAGGTCATTTCAACTAGCCTTTAAGATCTTACCGAATCATAACTACCTTTAAGTATTTTTCATAGTGAGTTTCTATGTAATATTTCATTTAAGCAAAAGATTCTGTGGCTAAAAGTCCTTCAGAAATGCCAAAAAATAATGGAGCACTGCGAATTTTAAAACATATTTCGGCATCTGTACTTCTAGGCTTTCTCTCTCTCTATATGTGTGTGTGCTTGAACATACAGGGTGGGACAAAAGTAGAAGTTTACAGCCGTAAGTACGCAAATCAGGATTCATTCTGGTGTTATTTGTTAATTATTGCCTTATTTTCCATATGAACAACTGTAAATCTACTTTTTGCCACACTCTCTATTTGTAATAAATATGTGTCTATAAGTCATGTATATAAATATATATTTAGATCTTATAAAATTTACCTAACATAGATATGGCCTATTGAGGTTATGAATTTACATAGGGATAGTAGGCTGCTAGGCAGATGCTCACATTCTAGATTGTGCTCTGATGTGAAAGTGACATTGTTCAGTGGGGGCTGCTCAGATCTACTTTGTTACGGGATATAAGTGATCTAGGAAAGTTTTCAGTGTCCCGAGTGTTTTAGATACATGATACCAAGACCCTGAACATTTGTATAGTTTAAATTTCCGCTATTCATCAGAAAGCTTTGGCATCATGTAGACACTACCTCAAAAGATATGTCTTTAAGGATTTGATTTATACAGCTCTCCATAATGGAAGAGACAAAAAAGAACCATTTATCATGAGCGTTTAGAAATGTAAATGCATTCCTGTTTAATTTTTTGGTCTTTGAACCCATAAAGAACAACTGAAGCTAGAATTTTATAATTTCTATGGTTAATAACCTGATATCATGGGATAGCTTTATATTTATACAGGCAGTGTTATGTTCTATGGAATTCAATAAGGCATTTGTATTTGTGAGTGGACAGAATTAATCCTGAATGCAAATGCTTTACAACTTGTCAAAAGCACTCGGTGCTGTTAGTAATGGCGCTTAATTTTATCCTAAAATATCTGTCTAAGCATATCAGTGTTTTTAAGAATCTAAAGGCTTATTCTAATTTTAGGAAACAAAGCATTTGAAATACTTTTAATAAGTGTCTAGATAAATTGTGATTATAACTTTTATAACTCTTTAATTGCTATAATTGTGGTAGAAATTTCAAAATGCTTCAGAATGCATCAAAGCTTTTTTTGTCTTAATGAGATGTTATAAATGCAACTTCATTTCATGCCTGAAAACAAATATCATGTGGATTCCTGAAACTAATTTTTCTATGACTCACTATGGGACTAAAACCTGGAGACTGAAAATAGCATTACCCAATTAATTCTGAGTTACTAAGTGCAGTAAGACATAAATGACGAAATATTGAAATGAGAACTACTTAATTTTTCATAGAGAGGAACACAAGTAAAATAAATGTGCATATGTTTCAATCATTCAACATTCTTTTATTCATTTAACAAATATTTATTAAGTGTATACTGTGACAACACCACTCTAAGCCCTGAGAGAACTACACAGGTCTGAATAAAAGCCAGGCTCTAAGTGTAAGAATCTCAAAGAGGAATAAAATAGACATTCACTTGCCTACAAATGTAGGGAATACTATCTTGAAGGAATTTCACCTAATAATATAACCGTACGACATAAACCGATGCTCTCCACCTACTGCAACACATAATTGGATTGTACGTGATACACTGAAAAAGCAATCTGGGGGTGCTTTTCTGTTTTCACTACTAATAGTCTTGCATGTTTATTAAGAGAACTAATTATTTCTTCCTAACTATATTTATGGCAATCAAACATTATGCATTTAATTTTTAAAAATACCCATAAAATAGTTTATACAATAAAGTAATACAACTTAAAAGTAGTAATAATAATAGTAATAATAATAATAATAATAATGGAACATATGCCCACAGCCAATTTAATAGAGCAGTACTAATACTTTGCTTCTCTATCCATGTAAATTGTTTTTATAATTTCCTAACTTAATAATACACAAATGAGCTAAATATGGGCAGAATAATGGTCATTTTTTGGAATACTGTAAGAATGTTTTGGAAATATTGGATAAAGATCAGTCACTGAAATTATTATTGATTTAGAGTATGAGTAAAAAGTCTGCAAAGGTTGAGAAAAAATCATGAAAATATGAAATGTGCCTTTCTTCAGAATATTTTATCTTCAATTTTTCATGCCATTTGACTGAGACCAAAATTTGAACTGTGGAAAGGGTTTTGTAAGAAAGATGATATAAAACTTTAATCACCAAATTCACACTCAAATAAAAGGGTTTGGCCCAATATCATAATATTCATAAATGAAAGTACATTGATAAGTTTTCAGTTAAAATAAAATGCTCTGAGCCCTGGCTGGTGTGGCTCAGCATGTCGAGTGCCGGCCTGCGAACCAAAGGGTCGCTGGTTGGATTCCCAGTCCAGGGCACATGCCTGGGTTGCAGGCCAGGTCGCCAGCAGTGGGTATGTGAGAGGCAACCACACATTAATGTTTCTCTCTCTCTCTTTCTCCATCCCCTCCTGCCTCTCTAAAATAAATAAATAAAATCTTTAAAAATAAATAAATAAAATGCTCTGATATAAAGGTCTTACTTTTCAATTACCTGCATTCAAAGCCATTTTTTTTTTGTTTAACTAAAAAACTACCCAATTCAAAGATTATGTATAACAGAATTTCAACTTTATTTGCAATATAATGAAAAGTTTTATTTTAAGTGAATCTTTTTAAAAAAAGATTTGATTTATTTATTTTTAGAGATAAGGGAAAGGAGGGAGAAAGGGAGGGAAAGAAACATCAATGCATGGCTGCCTTTCATGCACCTGCTACCTGGGATCTGGCCCCAACCCAGGCATGTGCTCTGAATTAATTTGTGAATTAATTTCACAAATTTGGCAAATATTTCACTCAGAATGAGAATCTGCGTTTAGAAGAGAGGTTGCCTTTTATCCTTATTCTCCCTTAATTCTGAAAAAAGGGAGAAACAAAGGAATCAAACCAGCAACCCTTTGGTTCTCAGGTAGGTACTCAATCCACTGAGCCACATCAACCAGGGTGAGAAGTTTTGAGGACAGTTTCTACAACAATGCTTTATTCAAGTGTTTATTTAAATGTTAGTCCCTCAGTTGAGCCTTACCAGATGATCCTAGCTAAACTAGCTTTTCTTCAGCCATTTTTATTCTCTAACTGTATTCTATTTTTCTTTATGGTGTTAATACTATCAGTTACTACATTTTATTTATGTTCATTTTCTGCTTTCTTCACAAAAATGAGTTTTATGAGAGCAGACATTTTATCTTATTTACCACTTTATCTTCAGTGCCTAGACAGCGATGATGACAGATTGACTGGAAAACAAAACAGGTATCAAATATTCAGTGAAAGACTAAGGCATGGCTTGACTCAGAGCTTGTGCTGGGAAAATTAGTGTGGATCTGGAAGGTATTTAGAGTTCTGATGTATCTGTGTTGAGGCTTTGGGACAATTAAGATTCCCTAATTGAGGGTTAGCAGATGCTGAGGGCAGGATTGCTGAATAAACAAGGTAAAAGGATTAAGAAATACAAATTAGTATTTTCAAAATAGTCACAGGGATGTAAAGTACAGATTAGGGAATATAGTCAATAATGTAATAACTATGTGTAGTGTCAGGGGTTACTGGAAATATTGGGGGGAGTACTTTGCAAATTATATAATCCACTGAACACTATACTAATATACTGAAACTAATACATAATATTGAATGCCAATTGTAATTAAAAATTTTTTTAAAAAAGATTCTCTAGAAGAAAGGATGGGAAAGAACCATCTTGTCAGAGCAAATGGCATATGCAAAAGATTGCATCTGTGTAACTGTGTGTCCAAGAATTTAAAAGTGATGCAGTGAGTGCAATAGAACATGTTGGGGGAAAATGTTTTGGCTGGATCATAATGACTAAAGATTTTGCATTTCATTTTGTAGGTGATAAAGTCATTTTCGTATTTCAACCATAAAAAAATATGTGTCCATTTTGAAATTACAATAAATTTAAAAGGTAGTATAGGTATTATTGTTGATATATGATGAATGTACTTGAATCAGGAATGTCAATCAAGCCAGCACCCAGGCAATAAATGATTAAGGATTTGGTAAATTTGTGCGGCTCTAGAGAGATTTTGGTTGCTGAAACCAAGTATGTACAAGACTACCTGGGACTGTTGAATTGAAGAGCATGGTGAAAGCCTGTATTGATTACTAGAGAAGAGGGGAGAAAAACAAATTCTTCTTTTCTGAATTCTCAGAGATTATAAAATTTTCTTTAATGATTATGGAGGCTCAATCTGAAGCCAGATTATTGTATGGAGTTTTTGTGTCCATGTTATGCTGACTGCAGAAGAAACAATGTGCTATTGAAAGCGTCTCAGAAAATGTGATTAATTTCACAAATTTGGCAAATATTTCACTCAGAATGAGAATCCACATTTAGAAGAGAGGTTGCCTTTTATCCTTATTTTCAATTCTGAAAAAAGGGCGAGACACAAGAAGCATGGAGCGCCTCCAGGGACATGAGAACATACTGACATACTGTAGTGCTACTCGGTCTCTTCTGTCGGTTTTGTGGATAAGTGAGCTAAGGCAGACACCCAAAGGGATGGAATGATTTAAAAGCAGACAATATGATGGTCACTTTACAATACTCCTGACCAAACAAGGTTGGTCTCTCCTAGATGGACGAAACACATCCATGTGTTTTCTTTATTTTTAGTTTTGTTTTTTGTTTTCTTAATGGTGGACAGCTGGATCTTCTGTCCCCGTTAGCATTCTTCATGTGACTCTGCATTGATTTTTACGTTATTTAATGTTTGGATCTCTCTTGCTATATCTTCTGTGAGTCTATAATAATGACAGAAAAAGTAAGCAACTAAAATTGAAACAAAAACTTTTTTCTTTCAAAAAATTTTGAAGTAAATTTATTGGGTTGACATCAGTTAATAAAATTATATAGATTTGAAGTGCACAATTCTATAATATATCTATATATTGCATTGTGTTTACAACCCAAAGTCAAATCTCCTTTTGTTACCATATATTTGAACCCTTTCAACTCTTTTCTACTTCTCCCACCCCACTTTTCCTCTGGTAACCACCATACTATAATCTGTGTCTATGAGTTTTTATTGGCCTTGATTGTTCATTTGTTGTTTACAACTTATGGCTCCTGAATTTTTCCATCTGACTTTTTTAGCTTGACATAATATTTTCAAGGTCCATCCCTGTTGTTGCAAATGGCGGTACTTCAAATGTCCTTATGGCTGAGTAGTATTCCTTTGCGTATTCTTTATCCACTCATCTATCAAATGACACTTTGGTTGTTTCCATATCTTAGCCACCATGAATAATGCTGTAATAAACATAGGGGTACATATATCTTTACAAATAAATGTTTTCCATTTCTGGGGGTAAATACTCAGAAGAGAGATTTCTGGTCAAATGATAACCCTATTCTTAATTTTGAGAGAAACCTCCATACTATACTTCATAGGGTCTGTTCCTCAGTGAATGAAGGTTCTTTTTTCCCCACAGCCTCTCCAGCACTTGCTGTTACTTGTCTTGTTGATGGTAGCCATTCTAACACGTGTAAGATGGTATCTTGATTTGGATTTCCCGAATCACTAGTGAGCTACTGAAATTGAGCATCTTTTCATATAACTGTCAGCCATTTGTGTGTCTTCTTGAGAGAAGTGCCTGTTCCAGTCCTCTGCCTGCTTTTTTAATTAGATTTTTTTTTGATATTGAGTTGTGTGATTTCTTTATTTATTTTGGAAATTAATCCTTTTTTGGAGCAGAGTTATTGTTTGCAAATATCTTACTTGGCTTGGTTGTCTTTTTGTTTTGTCGATAGTTTCTTTCACTGTGTAGAAACCTTTTAGTTTCATATAATCCCATTTATTTATTTTTGCTTTTGCTCCCTTACCTTAAGGTCAAATTCATAAAATCCTCTCTAAGATCAAGGTTCATAAGTTTAGTACCTATGTTTCCTTCTATGTGGCTTATTGTTTCAGGTCTTATATTTAGGTTTTTGATCTATTTTGAGTTAATTTTTGTGCATGGTGACAAATAACAGTCTAGTTTCATTCTTTTGCATGTGGTTTTCCAAGAAAATTTTCTTTTCAAAACTCAGTTGGCAACTTGTTTCACCTTAGAATCACAAGTAAATGATATCAGCTAAGCCAACCAAACATATGGCTATAGAAAAGAAACAAAACAAACAAACCTTAAAATAATCTTGAGTAAGTTTAAATTACTCAATTTCTGTTTTACTTACTGGGTAGCTGAGAAGACTTTTAAGGATGGAAAAATATTGCAGAATGAGCACTCTTAGAGACATTTTGAACATGAACATTTCAATTTTAATGCCTTAATGTTAGAAATAAATATACATTTTAAGGAAAGGAAACTTAAACATTTGTTTGGGGGATATGTATTAAATATCACTTAAATATTTCAACTGCAAATAAAATGTATTTAAAAGCTTTCACTTATAATAAAGAAATATACAGAAAATTTGCACTATTGTTTTTTAAATTGGATTTTTAAAAAAGAGTACTACAACTTTAAAATTGTATTCCTCTTTCTCAAAACTTTTTCCTTTTTTAGCAAACCAAATTGTGTCCTAGAAGAATGTAAGAAATACTATCTTCTCAAACAGAGAGAAAAGTGGGAGAAAAATAATTAAGCTAAGGAGGGTCTGCCACCTCAACTTCTAACTGACAGCAGAGCATTCTTATTATATAAAAATAGAGGGTAATTTATCTTCATCCTAACAAATTACTGGAAAGTTCACAATGTATGTGAAGAACAGCTTTGTTATTCAGAATGAAGTGGAAGAAACCAGCAGATTGTTATTTTGGGGTTCTTTTTGATGTTCTTGGCAGTTTTTTATTTGCAGATATTATGCCATGGTAGGTTCTCTATTATCCGTATTCTCTATTCTCCATGGCGGGTTCTCTATTATCCGTAGCAAGGGAGTAAAAGGAATACAGGCTTACTTTCTTATATTCCATTTAACATTTCCTCTTTGAAGAAATCCAATGCTGATGACATCACCTATTGCTGCTTAAAGGACAAAGAGCAGGGTGGTGGCCCAGTGATATAAAGGGAAGGATGAATCACAGGCCTCTTTCAAATGCTGTTTCATATAAAATATAACCCTAAGGCTTTGGTTTCTCGAGTTTGTAAATTACTCAGGTTTCTGAATTCTACTCCCATTTCTTTTGGCTTCCTTCTGAAACACTTCACTATTTTACCATATTGACTTAAAAAAAAGGAGAATAAAATTCAAGCTAGGTTCTTTTAATCACTGTTCATGGTTCTAAATGAGAAAATGTTTTAGGTGTGGTGGGGTTTTCAATTTATGCATAAATTTATTTTTGGAAAATTTATTAGTGTCCATCGGTCTTACTAACACCTCTTCTTAGATAATCCTATTTAGTTGCATTGAGTCAGTTTCCAGTGACTTGGAAATGATCCTCATGTTTGCATCTTCAGCTTAGATCTCTCTTCATGGTATAGAATCCCATATCCAGCTGCTTTGTGGACAATTCTTCCTAATGTCCAACAGGCCACTGCGACTTACTGTGTTCAAAACTGAGCTTATCTCCCTCTTACATATTTCATAACTAATGGCATCACCAGTTATCCTAAATTCCCTGAAAATGTAGAAGCAACCTTGATTTTATCCTTTCTCTCAGTGGTCATAATCAGTTAACATTCAGTCTTTTCAATTTTACTGCCTTCTAATCCCTCACCTTTTTAAAAAAGGCTGAATTTTTAAAAATGTCTCAAATGGCTTTAAGATATGCAATAATCACATGCACTAATCATTTTACTTGGAAGCATTAAAAAAGCCAGCAGGATCCAGTATGTTCCAAGATACCTGAATTGACATTACTGAATTTAGTGAATACACATTATTTCTGTGAAGTGACTAATGCCTGATTTTTAATCCATCAACTTCTCTCTATCACATTATTTCAGGATATTATTATATTTTACCTGAATTACTACTAAAGGTTTTTAATTTCTATGCTTGTTCCTTTCTAATCCATTGTGCACAGTGGACTCTGAATCAGGCAGGGCCTTCTAAAATGTAGATTTTACAATGTTCTTCATCTGCCAGACCAGAGAGGAGGCACTACATTGCTGTTAAGAAAGGGGCCTGTGGAGTTGGCTACTTCAGCGTGAACTTTGGATCTGTCACTTACTGATGTACGATTTGGAGCAAGTTCCTTAATCTCTAGGTTTACTGGTTTATTTCTCTGTGAGCATGCAAGCAATAGTAAGTAACTCATAGGATTGTTATGAGAGATAAATAATACTTATGAAGAATATATTATACACACTAGCATATGGGAAGCATTTGATAATTGTTAATAATGATTATTATTAGTGTTATAATTATTATTACCAACTTTTTATGGACAAATGTGCTTGGTCTTGAGAATTGTTAAAATCTGAACTCAGTGTTGCTTAAAAGGTTTTCTACGATTTTGACTCTATTTTTCTAGCCTGATCTCCTACTATTTTTTACCTCTACCAATTTCTATGATGTTAAAATATACAACCTCTATTATTTTATTATTCAAGCTATCATTTAAAATTCTTCAAATTTTAGAGAGCCAAGAGATTTTTATTTAATGATTTAATTTGGTTTTAAACTTTAAACTCAAGACCTTTATGCATAAGGCATATGCAATCATTGTGATATAGGAGTATTTTCTAACTTGTTTTTCCTTTCACTGTCTTAGTTTTGGGGGGTTATTTTTATTTCTAATAATAATTCATTAGTAAGATACCCCTAGATAATATTACAAATCAACTTTTTCTGTAAAGTTTTCATTTACATTACTATATAGCTAGAATGAACATTTCATTTGGTATGATTCATTATAATATCTAAACTATTAACACTTCCTGATCTTGTTGCAAGATGTTATTTATTGATTACCTACTAGGTTTTGTAAAGTAGAACATTCAATTTATACTCTTCACTGAACATTTTCAGGTGTAAAGAGGTGTTTTTAATATTATGTTGGGACAAGAGATGTATTTTAAAATGGCACTTGGCTGGACAAACTGGGGGTGTGGTTACTTTTTCCCTCACAGTAAAGCCCCAAGTTATATTTTATCACTGCCATTTCATAGGTGAGTACGCTTTTCTAAGTGAATGAGCTGAGCCTTGGATCTAGATCCATTCTTTGATATCTATAACCTTTGTACCATATAGGTTACCTTAGTTTACAGCTCTTTTGACTGTTGATGTCTTCATTCAATCAACTAACTTATTTCTAAATTGACTTTCCAAAAGGAAGAGAATGCAAATGAATATTTGAAATAAAAGAGAAATGGTGCTTACTGATGGGAAACTTTCTATTGACGTAAAAAGAGTAGTGTCTTGAAAAATACAATAACATATTAAGATTGGATCATCCTGTCCTCTCCAAAGAGTAAAAAAAAATAATTGATTAGTTACTAATTTTTAAAAAATAAAGCTGAACTTTAATCTCATTTTTATGCAAATAGATTTGTTAATATAGCTTACCATACTCAATATTAATATATGTATATATTTACAACACACCCAAAGAAATCATATTGTTCTCCTTGTCACTGTGAAATTATTATTTTTTGTTCTCAGTCCTTTATAAAATAAATTAGGTTTCAGTTTCAGAAAGAAATGCAGTTTCAGTGTACATTAATCTAGATAAGAGGCACTATGGCATCTTATAAATATTAACAGTTTACTCTGAATTTGTAAGTTTGAGTTTATAGTGATTTTTAAACTGCTGGTAACTTATAAATTATATATCTATCCAATCTCATGCTGGGTAATATTTTTAAAGTTTCAAAAATGAAATATACCTTCCTAGGGGGCTTCTGTTTTGAAAAAATAAATAAACAGAGTCATTATCCCTTGGATTTTTAAAACATATTGATTTATCCTTATGATTATTCATCATGAGTCCAAAGGAGAAAAATGAAACTTAAATCATATTCTAACTCTGTAGTACAAGAGCAAAAAGGAAGCGGGCAACAGCTAGGAAGGGGAGGGGAACAGTGGGAGCAGCAGCAGGAGCACAGCACTAATTCTTTCACCTTGTCAAAGTGAGAAGATGTTTATGCAACCAGTCATTAAATTCCTTAGGGAACTGGAAACTTCCATGTGTCAGAATAAGTGGTCAAAAAAAGGTAAGCCAGTACAAGACTGTGTTTAAGGCTAGATAATTAAATTTGCTTTTGTAATGAATTGATTAAAATCCAGTCCTATAATCTGGATCATGTGTATTATCTGAATATACACATTTGTATTTTCAAATCAAACACTGCCGTATTTCGTGATTTAGTGTAGTTTAGGATAAACTTCAATAAGTTCTAAATCATATAATTTGAATTTAGATTTTTAAAAAATCCACGATATTAAGAGACTTAAGAAATTTAGCTCCAGAATATAAAATTCCTTTGGCTAACCTAATGTAAATATCATGTTGGCAAAATTTGTTACCACAATAGAGGTTTTATTTTGTTTTAAGACATGAATATTTGTCTAACAATAATTAATGTAATAGTCAAGTTTCAAAGAATTATTGCATTTTAATACAACTAGGTTAAATAAAAGGCATTTAAAAATGCATTAACTTGCAGAAAGTATTTTGATACATAAAGTTCCTCAATTAAAGGAATTATTTATGAGTAAAAGCTAAGAAATTTCATTGAAATAATAAGGTAGTTTAAAGTTAAAAATAATTGCATTATCAAATAGAGAATTACTCAGCCAAGAAAAGAGTCAGGTGAATGTTATTTGCTTTGTGTGTGTGTGTGTATAGTAAGTTTATTTGTAACCTTGATTACAATAAAAGATAACTTTCTGTTAGTTTGTTCTATATTAATAAAAATGAATAAAATGTTTTAAAAGCCAGAAATATTTTGTGTATTTTATAGGTACTTATGTGGATTGCAACCTTGAACAAATTGGAGAAATTTTATTTTGGATATATTGAAATTAGAAGTAACAGAATTGGCCAATCAGCATTTTAACAGTGTTTTAAAAGATACAAACTACCAGGAAGACCCAGAGAGAACTAAGTGAAACAAGAAAGCAAGAGATAGGCTGAGAGAGGTTAGAAAAAAGAAAAGAATTCTAACAGAAAAGTAATTGATAAAAAGACATTGATTATGAAAACCTAAATCATACAAGTCATTAACTAGAAGACTGGTGATTAATTTCAATGAAAAGTATTTTTCAACTCCTGAAAGCATTAACCCAAATGATCCTTTAATAATGCCTTAAATGTTTTACAAATTATTATCTACTTAACAGTGCTTTGGGATAAAAAAAAAAAGAAATCTATAACTGAAGAATTAAAGACCAGAGGTAATGGAAGGTTAATTTACCAAAAGAAAAAAAAAAAAAAGTAACTCTGAAACTAAAAGTGAGTTAGTGAATAAATATCTTAAGTTTAGGTGCAGCCTTAGGATTTCCCCAGTGACTTGCAATATTGTTGACCAAATCTTCTTTTAGTTTTACATAGTAATGTAGCATTCTGCCTACTATTCTCAGTTGCAAAGATTGCCCAGAAATTAACATGAGGTTGGGATGGTAAAAATTGAGACTCTTGTAGGAGGAAATAGAAATATATTAAGGAGATTCAGAACATTCAAAATGTTTTGGAAATGGAGCAATACACACTATATCACTGAATATTAGAGTAAGAAATTTTACTAAGCAGTTAGATAGACATGAGCAGAGCAAGGACTATGGGCCAGGTAGAGAAGGTCACTGGGGTGGAAAGTTTTGGATACCTAGCAACAGGCAAAACTGGGAAAACAAGGACTTCATCCCCACTGTAACTTTTCTTCCCCTAGCATATCGCTGGTCATGCAATTTAGACCCCCTGGCATTTCATATTGTTAGTCATGCTGTTTGGAACCTCCCCTGACCTTTCCTCCTGTGGCACATGACTAGTGATTTGGTAGACCCCCTTGGAGGAGGAACAGGGGCCAAAGAGTGTCCTTATGGGACTCCCATGCAGGGCCTTGCAAGGCCACTCCTTTAAGCATTAACAGCTAAGAATAACATCCAGCCTCCGTTGTGTTTCAATTCCAGACCTAGAAAAGCAGCAAAACCACACAAGCAATTCCATGGCTGACATCAGGACCATGCAAGCAATGATATGGCTGACATCAGGAGCAGCTGCATTGACTAATTCACTCGATCAGTCTGTGGCGACGTGGCCCAAAAGGACATAACTGGAAAGCTGATGAATATTCTGCTGGGATCCTCCCCTGAAATCTCCAAATAAAGGGGATCTGAAGATGGAGGAGCCAGTGCAGCCCTCCCTTTCAGTAGCGCTCCAGTGCCTTTTCCCTCTTCACTCCCCCTGTCCTTTTCCCGAGGTGTGTTACATTTACCTTCCCCATTCCTAAGCTCCAAGGGTCCTTCTTTTGCCTCCGCAATTTGTTTTCTGAACCCTTTTCTTGTATGGCTCACTTCTACCGCTGTGACTTTCTAAATAAGCTTTTTCTTATAGTTTGTGTCTTGACTCTGAATGCTTTCTTAGCCTGATCTCAAGTACTGAGGTTACTGAACCAAGGTCCAGTCTGACTCTATCAGTCTGACACCTGCCATTGTCTTCACCAACAGAATGATTATGAAATTTATGGAAATTATATCTTTCATACACTTGGATAGTTAAGGCAACCTCTGATAGAGAACTTTATCTAAAATTATATTGCAGATGAAGATGCAATCTCAAAATTGTGAAATAGCTTTAAAACTCTTACTTTTCCCTGTTCATTTTTACTCTTCATAGAAATACAACTCCTGCCCCCCTTGCTTTCTTCCCTGATTTCCCCGTGTAAAAACCACACATATGGCGCATATTTTAGTCTGTATTTGTGGGGCAGAGAGGGTAGTGGCTTTTCTGAATTTACCACATTCATTCAAGTAGTTTCATTCCAGTGTTTCTATTTTAACAATAAATATCACATATCATTTATAACGTTTTGGTAACTCGTTTAGATAAATCTTATATCAGAGATATTAGATATTAAGTTACAGATTTAAAAAAATACACATTAAAATTTAAATAGAAGCATGTAATTATTGAGATAAATTTGAAACAGAAATATATATATGTATATATGTGTGTGTGCATGTGTGTGTGTGTGTGTGTGTGTGTGTAAAACCAAATATTTGTGAAGGAAATACAGAATAGAATAAAATATACTTGTTGGTACATCATATTCAGTACATATGAAACTATATTGATCTTTTATGATATCTTCAATTCAATATTGATCATTAGTTATGTAAAGCAATTATGTTTAAAGTGTTCATGACATTTGGACTACCAAGTAAATCTTCTGGTAATTATGATTCTATTTAGAAATTTAAATAAAATTATTTGTAGAAGCAAAATTTCTCTGTTTGCATTGGTTTGCATTGATTTGCATGAATAAGTATAGCATTATTTATGCAAAACTTATGAAGGTAAGAACAAAAAGCTAACTAAATGTTCGTTTAATTTTCATTAAAAATTTTTTAATTATTCATATTGCAGATGTCTAAACACAATTAAGCAATTAATTATTTCATAAATAGCCTAAAATGTTATAAAAACAGCATAGGTTGTGACTGTTACCTGAGTCTTTTATTTGTATATACTTTATTTTCTTCAAAATAGCATAAGTAAATCATTTAGATACTTGCAAATGTGTCATTGAACAAATCAATGGCTAGAAATAACTTGCATTAAAAATGACTCAGAATTTGGCCTAAGATAAATGTTCCAAAACCTGGCTAAATACTATAATCCCCAGCAAAGCTTTTTAAAAATATAGGTCCCCAACCTTTCTCCTTGGATTTTGATTCAGTAAGATGTGGGAATTGTATTCTTAAGTTAGATCTTACTATGCATTCTGTTCTAACATATTTTTCTTCTCCTCTTCCAACACATTTTTTTCTGGCTACCAGTATTATTCTACATAACTATTTCTTTAATTTAGCTCTACTGCCATAATCTCAAGAGTCTGCGGGCTCTCTGTGTAGTGATGGTTGAACAGCCCTGTAAATATACTGAAATCTGCCAAATAGTATATTTTAAAACAATAAATTCAATGATGTGTGAATTAAACATCTCAAATTTAAAAAGGGATAAAACAACTTTTGATGGTGATAAAATTTGATATTTGCGTGTTCTGGGTTATCTAGGTTACTGCTAAATAACCTAGTGTCATCTGCATTTGTAAGTATCAAGTTGTAGTAAATATAAGCAGAAATAAATGAAAAACAGAAGTGAATTTAATGTATAAAGAATATATTTAGATGAATAAAAGCCTAAAAAGTTGCAGAATTTTTTCAAACAGAGGAAAGTGGTGGGAGAATTGAATCTTTGCAGAACTTACAGTAAATAGACACACAAAACTCAAAGAGTGTGTCACATATAGTCAGCACTGTACTTATGTTGGGTTTACCAGTTTGGTTTTCACAAAGTAAATCTTTCTTGAAAGTAAGTTAGTGCTATACATGCCACCAAGCTAATCTTTAATTCATGGGATACCATTTCTTTTACAGAAATTTTCCTTTCTTAGTTTCAGTGATAGGCTGTCCCACATTTGGAGCCATCCCTCCCCTTTAAAAAAATCTCCTTTTCTTTTATGTCTCATTTATACTTGTAGTTTTTATTGTTTTTTAAATGTACTTCATAAGAAAAGCACAGTCAAAACTATGAGGAGGCATTAAATGTAATCTCAGTTCTTTTTTCTTTATCTTATCATCAATCACCCACAGATTTCCTTAAATTTTTAAATTTTTTTAATTACAGTTGACATAAAATATGAGTTTCAGATGTACAACCCAGTGATTAGACATTATATAACTTGAAGTGATCACCCTTATAAATCTAGTGCCCATATGCCACCATACACAGTTATTACATTATGATAGACTATATTCCCAGTGCTCTACTTTATATTCCCATGACTATTCTGTAACTGCCAATTTGTACATTTTAATCCCTTCACCTTTGTTACCCATCCCCCCAACCCCCTGCCACCCGGCAACCTTCAAAATGTTCTCCGTATCAATGATTCTGTTTCTGTTCTTCTGTTTGTTTATTTTGTTTTTAGGGTCTATTTTGCCTGGTATAAGTATTGCTACCCCACCTTCTGTATTTTTGTTTGCTTGTTTGCTTCCATTTTCATGAAAATACCTTTTCCATCACTTTAATTTCAGTCTGTGTGTTTTTTGATCTAAAGCGAGTCTCATACAGAAAACATATATTTTTAATCTATTCAACCTCCATAGGTCTTTTGATTGGAGTATTTAATTCATTTGCAGTTGAAGTAATTGTTGATAGATGTGTATTTATTGCCATTTTATTGTTCATATTTTTTATCTTTTTTTCCTTCTTCTTAAAGATGACTCTAACATTTTTTATAATACAGGTTTGGTCACAATAAACTCCCTTAGCTCTTTCTTGTCTGAGGAGCTCTTTATCTGTCATTTGATTCTAAAAGATAGCTTTTCTAGGTAGAGTAATCTTGGTGTAGACACTTTCTTTTCATCAGTTTGAATGTTTCTTGCTAATCCCCTCTGGCCTGAAAAGTTTGTTGAGGAATCAACTGACAGTCTTATGGGAGTTCCCTTATAGAGAACTAACTCCTTTCTCTAGCCACTTTTAAGTTTCTCTCTTTGTCTTTAAACTTTTGCATTTTAATTACAATGTGGTTTGTGTGGACCTCTTTAGGTTCATTTTGTTTGGGATTGTCTGTGTTTCCTTGACTTGTATGTCTATTTCCTTCACCAGGTTAGGGAAGTTTTCCACGATTATTTTCTCACATAGGTTTTTAATTCTTTGCTTTCCCTCTTCTCCTTCGAGCACTCCCAAGATATGAATATTGGTACACTTGATGTTGCCTCAGAGGAACCTTATACTATCCTCATTTTTGAGGATTACTTTTTCTTTTTGCTGTTCTGTTTAACTGTTTTCTGATAACTTATCTTCCAAATCTCTGATTTGATTCTTTGCTTTATCTGCCCTACTGTTGATTTCTATAATGTATTCTTCATTTCAGTTAGTGTATTCTTTATTTCTGATTTCTTTTACATTTTCTAGTTCTGTTTTTATATTTACTATCTCTTCGTTGAAGTTCTCACTAAGCTTATTTACTCTACTCTTCCCCTAAGTTTATTGAGCATCCCTATAACCAGTGCTTTGAAGTCTATATCTAGTAGATTCCTTGTCTCTATTTTGTTTTGTTGTTTTCATGGAGTTCTGCTCTATTCTTCCATTGGGGATATGTTTTTCTTTTGTCTCCTCAATTTGGCTACATTCTTGTTTGGTTTTTTTTTAATTTCTTAAAATTTTACTGTTCTATTACTGTTTTAATTTTTCCTCTGTTGCTTTCCACTGCCCTGCCTCACCCCCACTACCACAGTCAATCCCTACCCTGTTGTCCATGCCCTTGGGTCATTTATATATGTTCCCTGACTGGAACCTTCCCCTTCTTTCCCCAGTTCTCTCCCCCTCCCTTCTGGTCATTGAATTTTTGTATGTATCTCATTATTATGTAGAGCTGCTATGTCTCCCAGGATTGGTAGAGCGGTCGTATATAGTTGATGTCCTGTAGAGTCCAGTGGCACAGCCTCTCTGATCACCTTGTTGGGGACTCCAGGTGAGCACCGTCTCCTCTGTGTGGGCTGTGTACACCCTCCTGTTGTAGTTGAGACTTGATTGCTATTGGCACCCCAGTGGGAGGGATTATCCCCAGGCCAATTGGCTGTGAGGACTGCGTGCGACCATCGTGGAAGATCAGCTAAGCATGGGCTGAGCCTACTGAGCATGAGTTACTTCAGCTGGGCTGTGGTGCCTGCTAAGTCTGCCCCTTAAATGTTTGGATGAGTGGATGGGTGGTGCTTCAACATGGTCTGAAAGTGTTCACTGAGTGTGCTGGTTTTAGTATCTCCCAGGAGGTACAGGCCAAGGTAACCTCCACCTGTGCCCTTCCTGGTGCAACCTAGCACAAGTTACAAAGCAATCTGTAGATGGCCGTTACTTTCCTGGATTACTTTGCTGGATTACTTTGGTGGTGCCTAGGAGAGGTCAAGCTGGGAACCAAGACTGGCTGTTGCTAGTGCTGGGCCTGGGGTCATTTAGCAAGAGGTATACAAGGATATTCTTAGCTAAGGCTAGATGCTGCTTGCTTGAGGGACTTTAGGAAAGTCAGAAGCATGAACCAAGACAGACTATTCATATAAAGCCACTGGAAACGGCCTGAATTGGGTCCACAAGTTAGTTGAAGTAGAGCCTGAGGAAATCACCAGGGCAAGGCAATCATTTTAGCCAGTTTTACGGAATATCAGATATGTGGCTTGCCTGCCAAGTTGGTGGGGAGAGAGCCCATAAAAGGAACAATGGCCTCTGCAAGCATTTCTCTCTGGGAGAAAGCTGCCCCTCCAGCTCTTGCCCTGATGCTAGACAGTTCAATTCCTCCTCATATATCACCCCAGAGCTGGAATTCAGAACAAGTGAGTCCTAGTAAAGTCCGTGCAGTGGCACTTAAATGAGAATGCCTGGAACTCTCAAGCCTTCAGTGTCACTTAGCTACAATCCAAGCTGGTTTTTACAGCCAGAAGTTATGGGATTTTCTCTTCCTGGAGCTGGATCTCTGGGCTGGGGGCCTGGTGTGGGGTTGTGAAACTTGGCTCCTCAGGTGGGGCTTCCTGTGCATCCAAGATATCCCTCCTGATTTTTATCCATCATATGTGATCCCAGCCTTATTTGCGTCTCTGACCCACTTATCAGTCTCAGTATGGCTCTTCTGTATATCCTTAGCTGTAGGACTTCTGATCAGCAAGATTTCAGGCAACTTTAAATGATTATTGTTTTGTAGTTCAGTTGTAATTTTGATGTGGTTGTGGGTGGATTTGAATACCACATTTACCTACACAACCATCTTGACTGAAACCCCCAGCACAAGAAACTTAAGAATTTTGTTATGTGACTTCAAAGTGAAGTTTCAAGTGAAACAGAATGTATAAAATGCTGATTCTTCACACCTCTCAACCCTATAACTATGTTTCTTTTTTCTGAATTCTTTTTTGGGTGAAGAATACTTATTGGAAAAGTGATTTTTGGTGTTAGTAATGGTTTAATATTTTTAATTATACTTCGCACATAGTATGGAAAGGCAAGAATTGAATTAAAAGCAAATATGGCTGTAAAGTACTACCAGAAACAAAACAAATATTACCCTAGATATGTATTCAAGACCCTATATGAAGGAGGAGTTATTTTATATTAGCATCATGTCAAATGCTAGTCATATTAAAAATTAAAAGTCCCAAAGGTGGGAGAATTTTGTAATGTTGCAATAAGTGTAATTCTTTTTGGCTTGCTGGTTAATAACTAAAGCCAGGTGACTTGTGTGCTTAGTATGTGCCTGGACTTCTGCTAAATACATTATATATATTACATAGTTTTAGTTACAACCCCATTTTACCACAGATAAAAACTGAGGCTTAGAGAATTTAAATGACTTGACCATGGTAAAACAAACAAACAAACAAACAAACAAAACAATCAGCTAAAACTAGTAAATGGCTAGACCTAAAGAAGGGTTTCTGGAAACACATAAACATTTTTGATTCAATGAATGAGTATGTAGTTGAGCTCAAGTCATCTGCCTCTAGAGCTTGCTTTGGTAGACAACATATAATATACTTCTTAGATGTCATTAGTTTTCTACTCTTATTCTTGTTTTTGTTTTTATTCTTATTCTCAAGAGTCCTGTAGGTTCTTGATATTTTAAAATTTTGTGCCTGAATTTATATAATTTCTTATTATATGATTCTGTTTTTTTTGAAGTGTCAAGAATAAGCAAAGTCATAGAGATGGAAAGTAGATTAATAATTGTTAATAGCCAGGGGGACAGCACACTTTACCGTGTTAATTTTGTATAAGCAACATAGCCATATTTAGTTTTCATTTTTTGCATATGGTAAAGTCTCTTGAAGATCTCTAATAGGTTCTTACTCTCACTCCAATAACTTGAATGAAACATTTAATGAGAATTTAAGCTACTCAAGGCCATGATGACAAGTGCATGTGATAAATATGTGACAATATTAACTATACCTACAAATAGCAAAATTAGACAGTCAGTATGTTAGCAGTAACTATATATGTTAATTATATTGCTAAAATTAGTAAAATTATTGTGAGATGTGTAATCTTTTCAATAATAGCATGTCTATAAGGGTTAATCTAATAGCCTGATTTATGATGGTATTAGTTAAGCAACTTTATTATTCCTGTGGCATTTGACAATAGAGCAATCTAGTTTAGAATTATTGTAAATTTAATTTTTGTCCCTTTGTTTTGATTTTCACAAGTAGCCTATTACTCTACAGCATTTTATATTTCAAAAGGATGATTACTTCACTTTTAAAACTGCATAACTGAAGACATCTATAGTTATCAGCTAACAGAAGATTAGTTAATTTGGGAAAAATGTTTTGGATAATGAGAATTTCCACTCACAACTGAGGTTTTTAATATCCTACTGAACTGTACACAATTGACTCATTAATTCTTTTTGGAGGACTATTGTTTTTAAGTTTTACTTAAATAATAGTCACTTTCATTCAAGAAGGAAATAGAATCTTCATCTGAGTTAATTTTGTTTCAAAATCAGAGAATTTAATTTTAAATATTTCAATTTTGAATTGGTTGCTAATCATCCTGTTTTATTTTATATATTTTTTTAAATTATAGGTTATATAGTTCTGTTTCTACACTTCCCATTTTCCTTTATTGTTTTATTTCCTTTTGTTTCTTAGCAATGAAATGATGAATTAATGTTTACTACAACACATTATCTCTGTTAACTTATCAGCATTAGCCTTGGATCCATTTTCCTTTTCATCATGATAAGAAATGCATTGCTTGATAAAAACCATATATATATATATATATATATATATATATATATATATATATATACACACACACACACACACACCCATCCCAGACAAGCAGTTTGAGGTATTATGTTTTCTTGCTGGTATTCTCTGTAGGCATCACTTCCAAGAGAAGAATATTTGTCTTCTGTTGGCAAATTGCTATTCTGTTCATTACCTTGCACTTATTATAATGTCTTCATCTTTGCAGTGGTTTCTATGCACATTATGTCTTGTGTTTGTGCTGGTTTTAGAACTGAGATGCTTCCTTTGACATGACAAGGGTTGGTGCCCTGATAGGAAAAAATCATCTAGGAACTGAGTGATGGATGAACAACTATAACTACCTGTGTTTATATATATAAGATCATTGATCTAAACACTGAGTTAACAGTTACATGCTTCTTGAGCACAGACTATTATAGACTGATTTGGGGGATGGGTGAGGCAAATGAAAAACTGACTTTAAGCAGCTTTTAATTTATACTCTAGTCATATTTTCCATATGCACTGCTTCTGATTCCAGGAAAATGTGGCTATGCAGTTTTAGAGCTAGAAGAATTTTTTTTCCAAAAATTACTTCTCATTTCAAACATAAACAAATTTAAATCATCTTCCCTGCCAAAAAAATTGCCTTTCAGGAAAGTCTCCGTAATTTATGTTTTTACCTATATCATTTCTAGCTTTGGAAGACTTTTTCTGCACTGAGATAAGCTCTTTAGGTGACGAATACTAATTCTCTCAATAAATCTACCAATTTCACATTAAAAACAGGAGATAAAGACTTTATGGTGTTAAAGAACCTGTGCTTATCTGGTCCCAGAGGCAGAGCTCTTAATCACCATATTTAATTCATAAAATTCTTTACATATTACATCATATTTTTCATCAAACAAAAAATAAATTCCACAATTGATAAATAAATTGTTTTTTCTGAATTTCCCAGGTATTTCTTTTCACTTCCTTACAGAATCTCTTATGAAAACATACCAATGAGTCCCCTCCATAATGTCTACCTGGAATATTTCTTGCTCCAATTCACCCTGTTCCTTCATGAATGTATCTTGCTTATGGATGCAAAGCTTCCTATGCCATTTTCAAATGTACTATATTCAGAGGTATTTTGTTTTTGTTGTTTCATTTTTTTAAAGTAGATTCAGGTATTTTAGCTTCTCAATACAAAGTTCTTTTTTTTTTTACTTTTTTTTTTAAAGGGGCTGCTCTCTGTATGATTCCAATTAACTACTGTATTTACAGATAGGATAATTTTATATTGACTTGATATTAGGTCATTAATTAATAAGCAGACACTTGTATGTTTCTAGATTTCAAGGAAAAATAATGTAAATAAAAATTTTCATTTAGTAATTGGTCAAATTCCACACAAAACTCAAATGTTTTAAATATTTTATATCAGATCTAAATGAAAGTTTTAACTATTCTGTGACTCAAAACATTTTCCTTCTCTATTTATATATGTATAAAAGGCAGAATGCCATTTTAATTCATTGATGACAGCAGGAGAGAAAAAATTAGCAGTCTGTAAATGAGGTAGTTTTGAAAGATAGGAATAATGAGTTGAAAGAATATTTGGAATAGCATATCAACACATCTGCGAACTGAAACTGCTGTTCTAATGTTCGGGGCATTATACTTTTGACTATATTTTGACAGCATTTTGTCCAATGCCCAAACATAAGTAAATGTTCCTCTTTCTCAGGGAGTTTTAATTGACTTTGTATAAATCAAGAGCACCAAGAGAGAATTTATGGACTATTTAGAACAGGGCTATAAAAGTATATTAATTATTGTTAGTAAGTATATTGTTTATAGTAGAATCCAAAATATGTTCTTGTTATTTAATATAAATGTGTTAAAATGTGATAGGAATTTGCAAAGCAATGTAAGTTAAAACTAAATATGGATTTCTAGTATTCAAGAATTTTTTGGCAAACTTAAAAATGTCTTCCTATGTATCTGAATAAAAGACCAAGAAGAATAAAAACATCAACTTATTCAGGATTGATTTCTTTTACCTGGATATATGACATTGATGTTTTGTAATTTCTGGCAGAATTATGCAAAATATGCAACTGACACACAGATTTCAACAGGGCAAAACTAAAGATCATTAATAAAAATGGACTTTCACAATGAGTTTTTTTTTCACCTGGATGACAAAGATTCCGGCACTTTTAGTATTTCACATGGAATCTACCTTTACATTGTTGTCACAGGACCCTTTCTGAGTAGGGATATAATGTTTGTCAGTCATAGAGAAAGAAAGAATCAATGACATAAAATAAAAAATTGTCGTCACCCTACTCTGTAGTATATCTGAATTCAGAAGATGCCAACCTCATTTCTAGTGCTGCACTTCATCCTTAACGAAAAATATGTGTCAACTAGAAAAAGGCATGAATAGCCACTTCAGGATTATGGGAAGTTAATACCAGGAGTTTGTACAAAGACTAGTATTTCAAATTGTCATTTTGTTTGGCCCTCCGGCAGATATTACCCTCCTTTAAGTAATACTGACCTCAAATACACCTTATTTACACCATACTAAGATTTTGGATGAGTGAGATGCATGCTTTTTTTTTAATAAAGTAGGAGCAGGGTTCTTGTGACTGTGGACATGGGAAGAATAAAGGCCTGGCACCGCACTTTCAGAAAGAGAACACATGGAATTTGAGAATCTAGAATTGCTTTTGTTAACTATCTGTTGTTTACAAGAACTACTGTTTGAAGTCCACTGAGTTCAACAGTTTTTCAGGTAATTCTCAGTCTTTTTGGGGGGTTAAAAATAAAGAGTCCAACCTCTAATTGTTCTCTGCTCTGAAGCCAGTTTCACTAGAATAGTATCTGGGGAAGAATGATAGAAGGTTTTACATCCTGGTGGCTTTTTAAGAACTGTCCTTTCTCCTTCCCTTCCTCCTTCTGTCACTCCCATCCTTCCTCCCTTCCTGTCTATGCATGTACATTGACAAATATTTAACGGTTTATGGAGCTATATGCTTTGCCCACTTAAACACTCTGTACACTGCAACTCTCTAATACTAAAGTTTGAAGAGAGTGTGACTTGTGATTTATTTTATATTTAGCAGGCAAGGTTTGGATGGATGAGGCTTAAGCCATATTTAGTATCATTGGGTCTAAAAATTCAAATTAAGACCTCCTGAATCTTACAACATAAATTACGTTCTAATTCTCATCCATTCACCCTATCAACATTTACTGAGCAGCCACTTGGTTCCAGGCACACTGTGCTCAGTTTCAAGAAACATAAGATGTGACCCAATCCTGGATGAGCCCAAAGAGGTTGTGCTTTGGAAAAATGATAAGCAATATTTTGTAATGCTATATTTAAAAAATTGTAACTGAAATGTGCATTAAACATCCTTGGAGCACCAGGGAGAAAGTGACTATTTTTCTCCTGAGGGAGTTGGGAAGGCTTTAGTGAAAAGATGACATTTGAGCAGGAAAAGTAGTTAAAACAGTTAAGAAAGGTCAGTTTTAGCTAGAGTCAGAAGATACACTGCTGCTATATATGGGGCAATGTCTACCTGTTTTCTGCCATCTATGCATAAAATTTTTAGGAAAATTTAGAAAAATCAAAACTGCAGTAGGGGCTTAACTTATTAGTTACTAAAATTGCTGAGAGTGTTGATATGACTAGCATCTGCTTCTAATTAATTATCCAGGGATTTTGAAATACTTATTTAATATACAGGATGGGACAATAGTAGGTTTACAGCTGTGAGTATGCAAACACAGGGTTTATTTTTGTATTATTCATTTATTAATTAATGTATTATTTTCCATATGAACAACTATAAACCTACTTTTGTCCCACCCTGAATTCCTGGTCTGCTTTAAAGGTATAATATGGCTTATAATAGTTATCTCATTTTAAGACCCAAAATAATGCACTATAGTTTTCTTATGCTTTTAGTTTTATCATTGCCTCCTACAATAAATAGATTTAAAAGTTAACATATGTTTTACACTGTTCTCACCACTATAGAGGAATACCATAAACTGGGTTGCTTATGAGCAACAAAAATTTATTCTTCACAGTTCTGGAGGCTGAGCAGTTAATGATCAAAGGGCTGGTAGATTCTGTATCTGGTGAGGGCCTGTTTTCTGATTCACAGGGAAAAGGAAAAAAAAGTGCCTTTTCACTGTAACCTCACATGAGAGAAAGGGCCAGGGGGTTCTTCAGGGTCTCTTTTATAAGGGAAATAATCCCCAGGGTTCCACTCTTATGATCTAATCACTTTCTGAAGCCCCTCCCCCCCACCAGCACAATGGGGATTAGGCTTCAACGCATGAATTCGCAGGGCGGGTGGCACAGGCAAGCGATTTGTAGCAACACCTATGCAGCAGGTTCAATCCCGGTACTATTAGTATTTTAATCCAGTAATATTTTGTTGTATATGAGCTGTCCTGTGTGTTTTAGGATGTTTAGCAGCATCTCTGGCTTTTACTCACTAGATGCCAGTAGAAAACCCTAGCTATGACAACTAAAAATGTCTTCAGAAATTACCAAGTGTCTCTTGCAGGGCAAAATTACCTCATTTAGGAATTATTAATTTAACTTAAATCCAATGTTTGTAAGTCTCCCTTGTTTTTCATTTTTTAAGACATGTATTATGCTAGAGTCATTTTTATCATTTAGTATATATTATTATTACTATTCTTTATTATTTTATGTCAGGATGGTCACTAACAACATAGCTTTCTAAGCAGAGAGAAGTGTTATCCCTGATCTCATCCAGGATTGTCTTAGACAATTGAGCTTGGTGAGACTATATCACTAAGTGATACAGACCACCTTTTTCCTCCCTTAGGGATACAGGTACATTAGATGATTTAAAAAGGAATCATAGGAAAAGAACAGGTCCAAGGTATATTGCTACCCCTGCCTATCCTGGGTCATGTCTCTTTTATATGTTTTACAGTACAACAGAATAGAGCTTGAAATTCCTTTGTGAGTCTGTAGGTTATAATACATTTTTCTGGCTGGTCAGAGGTAGGGAGGAGGAGATGGGGAACAGTACGAAAATGAATGGTAGAAAGCAACCATCTACTTCAATTTGAATTGGCTGGTAGTGCCCGCTACTCCTCTGTAATAAAGGTAACAAATCATGAGAAAATGAAAAAAATAGTTATAGGAAATTCTCTGAGATGTTTCTCTTAAAACTAGGGCAGGCAGGTCAGGAAACAATACTAAGCACACAAGTAAAACCGAATATTTACCACTTCAGGGCTTCTTCCGAGATGAGAGGAAAACATCTCTTTGCTTCCCCTCTGCACTCATGAGGTTTCTTCATTAAATTGTCAAAAGTTCCACCGAGCATCACAGAAACTGAGTTTCCTATTTTCTGAGCAAAAGGGAGAATGTTGAATGAATGGTAAATAAACAATGATACTTTAAAGAAAACTAAGTTCAGCAATCACATTGTAAAATGCAGGATCCTCAGATAATAAAAAGAGTCATTCTAAAATCTATCTCATATTTCTTGTTTAGTATTTTATGTATGTCAGAGCATATGGAAAACATCTGAAACTAATTCTCTTCTTAAAGAGAAACCTTTGGACATTTCAAAACTTAGCTAATCAAGCTGTACAATATTCCAATTGCCAAACAATGCTAATTTGAAATTCTATTATAGAATCTCCTCTTTAGCATCTATTAAATACAGCCTTGCTGAACTGCTGGGCAAAAAAAAAAAAAAAAAAGCATAAATAATTTCTGGTCCGTTTTTAAAGTGTATTTTATTGATTATGCTATCAGAGTTGTCCTATTTTTTTCTCCCTTTATTGTCCTCCAAACTCACCCCGCCACCTCCCAGCATTCTCCCCTCCTAGTTCATGTCCATGGGTTGTACACATAAATCCTTTGGCTTCTCCATTTCCTATACCGTTCTTAATCTCCCCCTGTCTATTTTGTACCTACCAGTTATGCTTCTTCTTCCCTGTATCTTTTCCCCCATTCTCCCCTGCCTCTCCACTGATAACCCTCCATGTGATCTCAATTTCTGTGTTTCTGTTTCTGTTTCAATTTGCTTAGTTTTTTTTATTTTTAGGTTCAGTTGTTGATAGTTGTGAGTTTGTTGTCATTTTACTGTTCATAGTTTTTGATCTTTTTTTTCTTAGATAAGTCCCTTTAACATTTCATATAATAAGGGCTTGGTGATGATGAATGCTTTTCACTTTACTATAAGTCTTCAATTCTGGGAAGCGCTTCATCTGCCCTTCCATTCTAAATGATAGCTTTGCTGAAAAGAGTAATCTTGGATGCAGGACATTGCTTTTTATGACTTTGCATACTTCTTTCCAGCCCCTTCTTACCTGTAAGTTTCTTTGGAGAAATCAGATAATAGTCTAATGGGAACTCCTTTGTAGGTAACTCTCTCCTTTTCTCTTGCTGCTTTTAAGATTGTCTCCCTATCTTTAATCTTGGGTAATTTAATTATGATGTGCCCTTGGTGTGTGCTTCCTTGGGTCCAACTTCTTTGAGACTCTCTGAGCTTCCTGGATTTCCTGGAAGTCTATTTCCTTCACCAGATTGGGTAAGTTTTCTTTCATTATTTTTTCAAATAAGTTTTCAATTTCTTGCTCTTCCTCTTCTCCTTCTGGCATCCCTATGATTTGGATGTAGGAATGTTTAAAGTTGTCCCAGAGGTTTCTAAACCTCTCCTCATTTTTTTAATTCTTGTTTGTTCATTCTCTTCTGGCTGAATGCTTATTTCTTCCTTCTGTTCCAAATCATTGATTTGAGCCTTAGTTTCCTTCCTTTCACTCTTGGTTCCCTGTATATTTTTCTTTATTTCACTTGCATAGCCTTCATTTCTCCCTTTATTTTGCACCTGTACTTAATCATTTCTGTGAGCATCCTGATTACCAGTGTTTTGAACTCTGCATCTGATAGGCTGGCTATCTCCTTGTCACTTAGTTCTTTTTCTGGAGTTTTGATCTGTTCTTTTGTTTGGACCATATTTCTTTGTCTCTGAAGTCCTGTTGCATTGTAAGGGGCAGAACCTTAGGTATTCACCAGGGCAGGGTAGCCCACTTTGCTGCCTTGTGGTGCTATATCTGGGGGAGGTGTCAGAACAGGGAACAATGCTGCTTGCTCAGCTCTCACCCCACTTTTAGACACTTCCTCTGCTTCCCACAAGCAAAACGGGCCCTTCTGGTGCTGATTCCTGGGTGGGTGGGTTTGTGTACATTCCAGGACCCTGTCAGTCTCTCTCACAAACTCTCCTGTGAGGCTGGGAGTTTCTCCTTTGCCCACACCTCCCCACCCCACAGCATTTTACAGCCAGAGGTTTTGAGGCATTATTTTCCTGCACTGGAACCCTGGGTTGTGCAGTCTCTCTTGCTCCCTAGTTATTCCCTTCTGTTTATCTGCATGGAACTGTGGAACCACCTAGTCTGCCAGCTGCCCCCTTGCCTACCTAGTCCTCCAGCTTCCACCTTGCCACACACCCTCTCCACCCTGTCTGCCTTTCTCCACCCCTCCTAACAGTGTGGATGAATGTTTCTTCTTCAACTCCTTGGTTATCAGACTTTCATACATTTCAATTATCTGGCAGTTCTGGTTGTTTTTAAATTGATCGTTGTCCTTCTGTTGGTTGTGTGAGGAAGCAAAGCATATCTACCTATGCTTCCATCTTGGCTGGAAGTTCTACTTTATGGTCTGTTAAGTGCTTCTAATTTAAGACACTGAAAAGTTAAATATATGTATCATGTATAAGTGGTATAAGAATCAGTACAGAGATAATTTTTTAGAATACCTCAACATTTAAATTAATAGGATAATTTATATGATAAATACTATGTAATTAAAGCAGGAATCTTTTTCTGTAGGTGTTGGGAGGAAATTTCTTGTTGCAGTTATCTAATGATGAAATTCTAAGCATAGGGATCATCTTTTTACAAAGTCTACAGTTAAAGTTAGAACAATAGCAAAACTAAGCAATAGATCTGATTTTTATTTAATTTTACTGGTTATCAAAGTATGTATGTACATATTTAATGAGTTATATAGTGTTGTAAGATTTATGAGGGCAGTAAAAGCCCTTTCATGCTTCGCCTCACTTTCCTTCCATAATAGCATTCCATTCTCCAGGAAAAAATAAAATAAAATCTGCAATTCAAATTTATTTTTTCTTGAATTTCACTCCATATTTCCATATGCTGTACTAATTTTCTATTTCTTAATTTTTAGGTTTTGGTTATAATTTATTGACTTACTATGATAGATGAGTATGTGACACACCCAATTAGAAACCATTTAGTTCAATTAGCTGAAGGTAGAAATCACTGGGTAGGTTTCTAATGAAGCTTTCTTAAGAAAGCGGTGAGTCAGCTGGCAGACACTATATATATTTCCTTGTACATTCTTTCTTCTTCTGGGAAGCTGGATATAGTGACTAGAATTGCAGCACCTTTCTTGTGATCATGAAATGACAGCAAGAAGCAAGAGGTGATAGGGAGAATAATAGCCCATAATAGTTCCAGTGGATGTCCGCATCTTAATCCCTGGAACCTGTGAATGTTGCTTAAATGGCAAAAAGACTTTCCAGGTGTGATTAAAGTTGCAGACCCGGAGAAGGGCAAATCAACCTGGATTATTCAGGTGAGTGCAAACAAATCATATAATGCCTTAAAAGCAAAGAACCTTTTCCAACTATGGTCAGAGAGAGATGTGATAATTTAAGAACAGTGAGAGAGAAACCTAATTAAAAAAAAAAATCAAGCTTTATTTATGAGGGGTTTCTAGCTTTGCTAAAGATGCAAACACATTTTTTTTTTCCACAGTTACATTTCTAGAGACATGGTGATCCCAGAGTTCAAAAAGTTTACTTCAAATTTAATTACAAAAACAAACCCACACCAAAAGTCTCAGCTTTTTGTTGGCTTGGAGTATATAACCACTGACTTCAGCTGTTTCTTAAAAGAGGCCCATCACTTCCTTGGAAGTCAGGTAAGAGGAAGTCACCCACAGAAGAAAATATCTTATAATAAGCAAGCTATGTATAATGATTAAATTTATGTGTCAACTTGACAACTGGGTGTCTAGATATATAGTCAAACATTATTCCGGTTGTTTCTGTGATGATGTTTTTAGATGACTTTAACATTTAAATTGGTAGGCTGAGTAAAGCAATTGCCCTCCCTAGTGTGGGTGGGCCTCATCCAATGAAATGAAAGTCTGCAGAGAACTAAAAGCTGACCTTATCCTGAATCATGGGAAATTCCTCCTGCCTTACTGTCTTTGAACTGGGACATCAGCTTTTTCCCAGCTTAGGACTCAGACTGGAACAGACTCTTTCAACTTTTCAAGCCTGCTGGCCTTTAGTCTGAAAGTACACCATTGGTGCTCCTGGATTTTCAGCTTGTAGACTGTAGATTTTGGTACTCTTCAGCCTCTGTAATTACATGAGTCAATTCCTTATTATATCAATCTATCTATCATCTATCTATTTATACACACACACTCTCTCTATTGGACTCTTGATTCAGTTCCTCTGGAGAATCCCAATGCATACTCTCCTTGCGCAAGATTACTTGCTCCTTAGAAAATACAATCAGAAGAAAAAAAGGCTGAGCTGGCTGGGTAGGTAGTCCACCAGGATTTTTTCTCAGGGACTTTATGGGATAGTGAGATTCTCAGTTGGTGGCTTAAAGTGCACAAATTGAAAAGAATGAGGAACCGGTATGAATTTCAACAGGGGGCTACGTCTCCCATGTTCTACCTTAATCATACAGTCACATCACTCACAGGATGATAAGTGAGGTGTTGGAGGATATTTGAAGCACAGCTCATAGTTAATGGAGACCTTGCAGCACTTACTCAGTGAGATGGCTGCAAAGTAAATCACCCAAAAAATATCTTCGTAGGCCACACCTGCATTGATACCATTTTTATAAAATATTTTTGCATTATGGGGAATCTGCTTGAAACTCTTCTCTGCTTCCTGAACAAGCTCTTTTTCTTCAAAATACAAATAACTGCTGAACTTCAGGTAGCGACACAGCCATCTCCGTGTCTTCAAGATTGATCTCCTGATTTCTCCATATGGATAGCCAGAAGAGAAGTATTCACCAATGAACTGGTGGAACATGGTTTCCCCTTAGCTCTGCCAATGATTAGCTTTTCTAGCTCTGAAAATGGAAGAAGGAGGCCAAAGCCTAGGAATGTAGGTGGTCTCTAGAAGCTGAGAAGGACAAGGAAACAGATTCTCCCCTAGTTTCTCAGTAAGAAATACAATCCTGCTGACACCTTGATTTTAGCTCAGTAAGACTCATGTTGGATAGCTGGCCTACAGAAATGTAAGATAATAAATTTATATTGTTTATGCCACTTAGTTTGTAGTAATTTATTATGGAAAAAGGAAAGTTAATATAGAAGTCAATAGTCAGAATACAAGAGCAGAAAAATAGAAGGAACCTGGGACACATAATCTCACTGAGATTTGGGTGACTACATTTGAATATTTTAAGTGTGTTTTTGAGAGGGAGGAAATTAAATCCCTATCTTCTGTGTCTGTTGTTTTCCAAGTTTCTGTTTTTCATATAGGAATCCAATTCTTCACTAATACAATGAGGATTGAGTTCCCTTCACACTCTTTTCCCTTTCCTCGTCCTCCTGATGCTTTAAATTTTGTTGAAATGAACATTCAGTGTTTATATATACAAATAGTTTACTGTTGAGCCAAACAGTCTACTATCATATCCTTTCCCCCTCAATGGAGAATGTTTTATTTTCCAGAAATGTGCATACATGTGTATGTGTGTGCGTGTATTTCTAAATGGTCAAAGCTATCAGTTTAGCTATTAATTCTGCTTTTTGCTTCTTGGGGATTTCCTCCTCAGAGCTTCCATTTCCATTTCCCATCCAGGCTGGCTGTGCTATGGGTTCGCTGACCACCTGCTGTGTTGAGAATTCCTTTTGCCTCTTTTCTATGTTGGATTCTCTAAATCTTAAATTTTTATCTGCCTTTTTTTTAGTTTACTTGATTTTTTTCTTGTTAGAATACATAATTTCATAGATTTCTGATGGAAGGTACATTGTCAAACAATTCTGCATATTTTAATCACCTTAATTTTGATCTCACTTTTGCCTGATATTTGGGGTGGATATATCATAATAAATTATTTTTCTCTCAGGATGTTGAAGGCTCCGTTTCATGATTGTATAACTTTCAGTGCTGTTATATAAAAGTGAAATACTATTTGTCTGGGTTGTTTCTTTTAAAGCTTTTAAGTTCTCCCAATATTGGGATTCTGAAGTTTTTCAGTGATTGATCTTGTGAATCTTTTTCCAAAAATTATGCTGTTTGGTGTGTTCTTTTAGCTATACACTTATTTCCCTCTGTATTGTAATATATTCTTATATTATTTCTCCAAAATGTTTTTTTATATTTTTCTTCCTAGTTCTAAGATTTCTATAGTTGATGATTTTCCTGAGCTAATTTTTTATTTCCTTTATCCTTCTATTTTTCTTTCTTTGAATTTTTTTCTATTTATTACATTTTCTTAATTTTATCTTCCAATAATTTTATACTTTTGTTAATGTTTTATGGTTTTTAATCATGTTTTTAGCATCTGCTATAATTTCATGTATTAATAAGTATGTTCATCTCTCTGTGTATACTATCTCTAAGTTAATTTGGGGGACTATATATTTTGTCTGCTGTTGTCTTTGTTTTTCCCAAATTTCTCCTTTTTTTTTTTTGTCTTGTTTCGGTGGAAATTTTTCACAACCTTTGGTAGTTCATTCATATTTGAGAATAAGCAATTAAGAAATATTTGAAAGTTGTATGGCGATGGTCAATCTTGTCTACAGATAGGTTTTGCTTTGAAATTGTTTTTCCAGTAGAAGACTCTTAAATGTCACCTATGGAAGTCTTTTCTCTGGTATGGTCCAGGTTCTTCACGAAAATATCTTTTTAATCTCTTGTTTTGAGACTATAAAAATGCCTATTATATTTAAAAGTAATACTTTATTTCAGTCCATCACACCATTTTTCTCCTGTTCCTGTGCCTAGTGTTCTCAAGTCCAGATCTTTTCTGATTCTACATTTCTAGAGAATGATTTTTCCCATGTCCTTCAAGATTTTCCCACCTCCTTCAAAAGCAACATTTGCCAGGTTGAGACAGGAGAAAAGAATTGTGCTCACAATGCTATCTCTCTAGATGTTTCAGCTCTTGCTTCACTGCAGATTCCTGACACCTAGTGCTTCCATCTATGGAGATTCCTGGGTATTGGCAGAACAAATGAGTTTGCTTCTTGGTCCCATCTTCATTTACCTTCTTGTTTTTCATGTATTTAGTTTACACTTTTTAGTTTTTTTATTTTTGAATATGTTGTGTTTGGCCAACTACTAACTTCTTTGAAGATAAAATTGGTAGCTCTCTTTCTAGTTGTAGTTGTTTTGTTATTTCGACCTGCATTTTTAATATCTAAAAATGAAGCACCGTTTCAGCCTTTTATCTTAAAGCTGAAATTCTGTTTTAGACATATTTAATGATCTAAACATTTCTAAATAGTGTGATTTTTTCCTATTAAAATACGTTGCTTTTAGCAAATAGTTTAGAATTACATAAGCATATGGAAGTAAAACAGATTTTTTTAAACATCAGAACAGAAACAGTTTTTTAAAAAAAATTTACTGCTCAGAACAAAAACAGTTTTAATTGCATGAATTGTTTTAAAAAATCTATTAAAAATTAAAAGGCAGGGAAGTTTGGATATCATTTAGGCAAAACCACTCACTTAGCGATAATAATTCTTTAAGTGTAGTCTTATCAGCTCCACGTTCATTTCTCGTTGTGGCCGTGTGAGCAAGGCTGTGAACTATAGGAATCTGGGTAATGTATTTGTCCCCTTATACAGCTTGGTATTTTGCTTATAATTTATGATAACATAAAGGACATAGATAAGTGATTGAAAAAAACTCAAGGAATACATATTAGAGAAACCAGAGCAATAAGGGAGGAAACATTAATATTTTCTAGGGTTGGATGTGTACAGGAGAAAGACAGAAAGACCCTGAGACCTAACATTAGCAATCTAGCCACTGTCTAACATGTTTTCAAATTTCTATGGCCATATTTTACCTACTACCACTATGTAAATTTAAAATGTTAGAGTAGAACTTTTGGGGATTTTTGACTACTTGAATCTAAATTAAAGACCAAATCACATTTTATGCTATTTATATAGTACTTATATATTTTTATATATT
The DNA here is from genome assembly GCA_004026545.1 of Mormoops blainvillei. Classification (NCBI taxonomy): domain Eukaryota; kingdom Metazoa; phylum Chordata; class Mammalia; order Chiroptera; family Mormoopidae; genus Mormoops; species Mormoops blainvillei. The sequence goes on along the minus strand of PVJD01001083.1, from coordinate 172,910 downwards.
GCCCAAATAGATTGTGAACTGGCTTTGTATCCCAGCATATAGCAATGTGCTAGCACATGGCCGCTGTTTCATAAGTCTTTGGATTGAACTGAACGTCATGATTAACAAAGCCCACAGCAAATTGTCAATAAACTTAACTTTTAAAGTCATCATTATTATGCCATGTTTGACAACATTTGCATTGTCTTAAGATTTTTACATTTGAGTGTAATGTCTAGACAGAAAGAAAAGTGTCTCATATCAACATATTATTTTCACTCCAGTTTCTCTTTTGGCACTTCTTACAATGTCTTATTCATAGAAAATTCAGTACACCACTGTTGATTTAATAAACTGCACAGAGATGCACGTAGGTTGAGGCCAATAGAGTAACAGAAATGCATACTGATAATGAAATGAAAAAAAAGACAAGTATATCTTTATTTTCTTGGAGAACCATTACAGAACACAGTACTCATAAACTAAAAGTATTTTGATGTGCTTATATTTTACAAACATTTGTGATATGTGAATCTACTTTCTCTAGCAAGTGTTACTACTCATATTATTTGTAGAAATATAACAAATAAATTCAAAATTCATCCTGCCACAAAAGAACTGTATTATTATAATTATTTTATGATGATTATTTATAGTCTTATCATCATTATCACATTATGTAGTGGTGATGGTTAGGGCAGATATGGTTGTCAAATATTTATGTTCTCACAAGTGTAGTATAGTTACATAACGGAAAATCATCTCTAAATACTTGTCCACTGTACTTGATGAATGTAAATATCTTGGCCATTTTTCTCTAATCTTAAATACTATTAATTTCAGATTCTGAGGATAAAAAATGTGTAAAAGACAGCATTTATTGGTGGAGCAATTCCTTTTAGCATTATGCACAAAACAAAGGTTATAAGGGAGCCATGTGTTGATTTAGGTGCAAGACAAAACTGTTCCTAACTCTAAAAATTAAAAAAAATGAAACAAAAAGGATAATTATCACAAGAAATTACACACAGAGAAGTTTTATTAATTTCTTTACTGACTTCTTTAGTGATGAATTTCTTAAGAAGGAGTGTAAATAAAAGAGGATTTTTACTTTCAGTATATATGAGTCTGTGTGCTGTCCATCCTCAGTGGGTTTGAATATTCTTCGGCGTATATTGTTGAAGAGGTATCAGTGTGGAGGATATGCCTAAAATACCTGCGGAGTAGACAGATGTCCAGGAACCACCAATATAGTCATTTATCTATAATACAGCTTCCTGTACTTGGTTTTTTCCAGCTTCCAAAATACTTGGTTTTCTGTGACATTGAAGCATGGCTAATAGTGTTAGAGTAGCCTGCTAGTTAGATATTAACAAGGAAAGAGGGTGAGAATAGAACAAAACATCTGACTAAGGTGTAAATAGCCTTGCGGTTAGTGTGCTGGGGAGTAATTGACATAGCTCCACCAGCTTAACAAGCCTAAGGAAAAATAACAGACATCTGGAGACTGGGAAGAAAGAGTTAAAAGTCCTATTATTAGGGCATGCGCAGACCTTACACAAGTCACCTCAGGGATATCTCCTCAATTATACCCTGATTATAATAAATTAGCATTGCAGTTTTGACTTCCCTTGTGGGAAAACCAAGAGAATTGTGAGTAGGAGCCCAAATGGCAGGAAATCGCTCAAAGGAAATCAGAGGATAGGACTGGGTAGTTTAAAAATAGTCCCATTCTTTTCAGAGATTGGTAGTTAAAAAAAAAACAAAAAAAAAACCCTGTCCTTTTCTCTAGGCTGAGGGAATATAAGAAAACTCACACAATGATTTTGGTGCAGTTGCTCTTTGAGTCTGCCCACTCCTTTTCCCTCTCTGAGAATGTACTTTCGCTTTGATAAATCTTGCCACTGTCACTTGAACTCCTCCTGGTGTATGTTCCCGAATTCTTTTCTGGGACACCTCAAATAACCTTCTCCATTCAGTGATGGTAGGACACTGGAAAGCATTTAATTAGTGGAGATAACTGGCTTAGGCAAAGAAGTGAATGCAAATCACCACAAGGTCATCTTAAACATATAAACGTGGCAAGTTGCATGTCAATGTTATTTTCACATTGAAGTAAGTAAAGTTAATGCATGATTGCACAAGAGAAGTAATCATTCCCAGGCAATTACATATTCTTGTTGTAAGTAATGGCTGAGTCCACTGCAGACTTAAAAGTTTTAAAGCAGAATACACTCAACTTGAAAAGTACTTCACTTCAGATATTTCTACTCTAAAAATACCTATTAAGTTAGAAGTCAATGGAATCTTAAGTAGGAGAAAGTAAATACTAATCAAGGGAGTGACTTCATCATCTATGCATTCCTCATAGCTAGCACAACTCCTTAGGCATTTTGGGCACTCAATAAAAATTTGCTGAATGAATGAGTAGATTTAGATAGTATGTGGCTAGGATCTTACTTTCCCCTTTATAAAGTAAAATATTAAATGATTTAATAATGCAAGAAAGAGATTAGAAGTATAACTTTATGTACTTACGGTGGCAAACTAATCTTTGCTCATAAAATACAACCTGAATTGTAGGTAATATTGTTAGGCAGTAGCTGTTCTCTGGCAACACAGAGAGAGTAGAGAAAATAGTAGCTTTGTTTCTAAGCACTGTAAAACATCATAGATTTCATAACATTGGAAAGGTACTATTATTATTGAAAGCCACCTCTTGAATTGCTACGAATAGGTCAAATTTTTACCGTATTTGTCTTTAACATCTTCTTTTTAGACAGTTACATTCACATAGATACAAATAAAATTCTTGCCTTCTTTGAAGTCAGTCGAGTGGGAGTGAAAAGAAATATAGCAGGTGCTAAAAATGTGGGTTCTTTTTCCTGGTCCTCCAAATTCCCCATCAATCCTGCACCACATTATTTCATCTCTGGAATCTAGGACAAAGTAAGATAAAAATTGTATGAGGGGAGAAACCGCCCCCCCCAAAATATAATTTATTTATAAAAATTGTGTATTTATTCTTACATGTTTAAACTTCAGTCACTTTCAAAGCACTCTGCATTTGATACAATACACCCATTGAGACTTTTTTTCCACCACCCAAAACAGTTTTTGAACTTGTTGATTTTGATGTCTTTTAGTGCTTCTGCTGCTTTTTGTTTTACCTCTTCCACATGGGCAAAACGTTTCCTTTTGAGGATTTTTTTCATCCAGGGAAACCAAAAAAGTTGCTGGGGGTGAGATGGGTGAATAGGGAGAGTGGAGCATGGGGGTCATGCTGTTTTGGGTCAAAAATCACTAAACACTTACCATGGTGTGGGCAGGTTTGCTCCTAAATCACCCATCGTGAAATGGGCAAACACACTGAAAAAGTCTTCAAAAACAAATTTGCTGAAGCCAAACATAGCCTGTCTCAACAATGCCAGCTGGTACACTGATACAGATGGGTTCCTAGAACATTCACTTAGTGGGACAAGCCTGTATTACAAGGAACCCACCCTCTAGAAGATAATTCCGTTTTTTATTTTTTTGGACCCCCCTAATAAATCTTACTTTCTCCATTTGTAGGTGATATTGATAATTTGCTTTGTCTAATGTAACAAAGTGGTTTTGAGAGTCCAATGAGATAATGTAAGTAAGCATATTTTATAACAGACATATTATAGAGCATAGTTATAAGGTTAAAAGCCATGCTTCCCCAAATGAGTACAGATAAATTGATTGGTAATTGCATAAGAGCCTATCTGGCAATATTGGGTACTATAAATGGTATTTTGGGCATTATTATATAATAAACAAGAGCACAAACTTTGAAATCAATTCAGTGTAGGTTAACATCCGCAATCTGTCCTTTACCCCCAAAATACTTTTGGTAAGGTACTTAATCTCTCCTGTTGCATTTTTTTCTCATCTCTAAAATGGGATGCTAGTGCTTAATTTATAGAGTTGTGAAATAGAGATAAAGTGAGCATGCTAAGCGCGCAGCATATGAGACATAGTAAATCCCCATTTCAATAATATCTCACTGTATAATGAATCAGTTACTATGCACACAGATGACAAGCTAGACTAATTATATACACCAAATTGAAATTTTGTTACAAGTGCTTTAGGCTCCTCTCACCTAATTATTTTTCTGAAATCTTTGGATGTAGATAAGATGAATCAGTCTAAGATGATAACATGATACAGATGATTTAGAACTCTGTTGAATTGACTTAGTAGTTTCCATTTTCATAGGCATAAAAATCACCTGAGGTAGTTTGTTTAAAATTCAATTCTCAGATGTTAGATCCAAAGGTTCGATTTGGTAAATCTGATGTGTGTCTTGGGAATTAAGGCGTAAAAGCACCTTGGGTTATCCTGATATGAGTGATTCTGCTTTGAGGACGACTGCTCTAGTGTATGTCACATTCAGGGAGGTGATGCTGGTTACACATGGTCTCAACTTTTTTATTGTGGATGTAGTCTAGCATGCTCTATGAGTTCTACTTTTTCTCCTAAAAGATTTTTTCTTTGTTGTGTTATTAAAACAAAAAGAATATTTTGGATTCTATTATATGATATACTTTAAAAAAACTGCTTTATAAAAGCAAATACCAAATATCTTAATATAAAACATTGCCCAACTGATGTGGCTCAGTTGGCTGAGCATGGGCCCACAAAGCAGAAGGTCATCAGTTTGATGCCTTGTCAGGACATATGCCGGAGTTGTGGCCCAGTCTCCCATTGGGGTGTGTGCAAGAGGCAACCAATTGAAGCTTTTTCCCTCTCTCTCTAAGAATAAATAAAATCATTAAAAATAATATAATACATAACATTGAGAAATATTTAGAGATCAAACTTTTAAAAATAAATTTAGGGAAATACATAATTGCATATATATATATTATATACACACACATATACACATATATATCTTTACATTTTGAATTTCTCTATTTTATGATCTTGATTTATTTTCCAATTGTGTTCGACAGTTGTTAGAGGTTGGTCATGAAAATACAAAATGAAAAAAGAATTAGTTTTTCATGCTTTCCCTTGGCAACACAAAACCTTGATGATATTTCTAGTTTTTGTTTTATTTGCTCAATTTTTAAAATTATTTTCATAATATATTCTGAGAATTAGGGAATTTTCCAACAATCATACTAATTTCATTGATTTGGGTGTGATTCATGTTGTCTCAGTTTGAATACTAGTATTAATCAAATATATATTTTCCAAATAATAACAGATTGATCAATTTTAAAAAACTGAGTTATGTATTTAAATTTGTCTATATAAACACAACAACCTCACACTCAGATTCACTGGAAGACTTTGGAATGTTTCAGTGCCACTTGAACTTTGTAACAATTTTTGAAATGGATGCTATTATAATTGTATATCATGAATGAGGAAGCCGAGGCTCAGAATGGCATGCCTGAGGTTAGATACCTTGTAAGTGGTAGTCTGGGGTTAAACTAGTTTATCTGATTCTAGAATTTGAAAATTTAAGTAGTACACTAATAATTTGCTTCCAGAAACAAGACTAATATTAAAAAAGTGAATAGTTTTGTAACAGAGTGAAATTCTCAGTTTCTCTGACTTCATCTTATCCAAGCCTGTGTCATTCCCATAGCCTTCAGGCTCATAGCTTCTGTTTGTTTAGTCCTACAGATAGACGTGCTAATCAGAAGAGGAATTCTGCTTGCTGCTTGAGTTGTACAAAAACAGCCTCTCCTATTTCCCCTTATTTTGGCATAAAAGAAGCCTAAACTCTATACTTTCCTTAAAATGGATTTGAGGATAAGGCCTCTTATCTTCCTGAATAGCACTTTATCAATAAACCTTTCCTTACTCTAAACTCTGATGTTTTGCCTTTTGGACTTTTGAAATGTCAGGTACATGGGCTTTGAACAAGCAACAGTTTCACAAATTTTTAATGATTGAATAAAGCATTTTCCTCTCTATTTAGTAGGGAATAAAAAATAAGATACATTTACACAGTGAAATGCTATTCAGCCATAAAAAAGAAAAAAAATTACCCTTTGCAACAGCATGGATGGACCTGGAGAACATTACTCTAAGTGAAATAAGCCAGTCAGAGAGAGACAAAGACCATATAATTTCACTCGTATGTGGACTCTAATGAACAAACTGAAGTAACAAACAAAATAGAGATAGACTCATGGAAAGAGAGCAGGATGACAACTCTGGGAGAGGGGTTTGGGGGAGGAGGGATGGATAACAAAAGAAAAGAGAAGAGAAAGAACTAATGGACACAGACAACAGTGTGGTGATTGCAGAGGAGTGGGTGGTAGGTAGAAGTGGCAGAGGGTATGGGGGGAAATAAATGGTTATGGAAAAAATAAAATAAAATAAATATAAAAATTAAAAAAAAATTAAAAGTAACTTAAAGAGAACATATACTTAGTTCCCTTTAAAATCTATATTAATTTTCTTAGTAAACACACAAGTTCATTCTAAATAACCTTATTTGCACTTTGACTGTTTCCACGGTAGAAATTGACAGAAGTCATCAACAGGCACAGGCAAAGAACTGGAGATTCTTTAAATTACCACCTGCAGGAAGTTGGCTTCTACCTAGAGCATAGAATAGGGCTGCATCATTTCAAATTAAAGTTTTGCTTCCAGGGGTGTCCAATCTTTCGGCGTCTGTGGGCCACACTGGAAGAAGAATAGTTCTTCTTGGGCCACACATTAAATACACAAACACTAACAAAAACTGATGAGCCAAAAATAAGGTTTTAAGTAAATGTACGATTCTCTGTTGGGCCACATTTGTTGCCATTCTGGGCCGTGGGTTGGGCACTCCCAGCAGCTTCCTGAGAAGTTGCACAGTTTGGAAGGATGTCTTCATTTAGAGTGAAAGTCATTTTCAGTCATCAGAAAAGCTAACCCTGTCTTTTCCTCTAGGCTCTTTTCTCCTGTGGATACTTCTGACCACGTGTAGAATAATGGCTGGGTCTGCTGCCTTGCCACAATTATGGGTAAGCTTTAAAGCAAGTGTAGGGATGGTTGTTAAGTAAGTGCACATTCATCTAGGGATATACATATTCATGTCATATACATATTTATCACAATTGTAAGTTTGAGAATAAGCAACAGCCTTTCACAGCACATTCCTGTGTGAATATCTTGAATAGGGCAGAATCAGTCTTCATTTTTCCTACTAAGAATAACACATTTCAGGGCCTAATTGAATTCCTATTCCCATGCATCCAAAATTATCTACATGTTTGGCAAGATAAATGTGAAAATTACAGTATATCTAGACATTGAATTTTTATTCAGAAATTGAATTTTGTTAAACTTTAAAGAAAATCAAGAAAGTCACTTTGTTAGTTATAAAGTCAATTTGAGAGCACATATAAAGGAAAGCTATTAAAGTTTAAAGTACTTTCCTGAGTACAGCAGTGTTATGTTTAAATTTTGGGAAAAGAGCTCAGATTGAACCAAAGAATTAAACTATTTACTTCATATTGAGGGTAACTCCATACATGTAGTACATTTATTTTCAAAATAAATAAATTAAAGAAGGAAGGTTTGTTGGCAGGTGGAAATGACAAAGGAACAAAGAAAGAGAGGGAGAAAGGAAGGAAGGGTGGGAGGAAAATAGGATCAGAAAGTAAATCCTGGATAGAAAAAGGGTAGTCAGAAGGAAGTTAATATATGAATAAATGGCATGATGAAGAAATTAATTTTGATAAAATAAAAATAACAACATATCATGCATAATAAACTATTAGAAACTTGATTTCATAAAGGTGATATTGAAGTATAAGTTATCAGAAAGGAAATACTTTATAGTAATAATTGTATCCTAGATATTGCTGTGGAAGTATAAAGGTTCATTTTACTAGTTTTTTTAAAATAAAAATAAATAATATAAAACAATGGGCTAGTGTTTGAGTGGGTTATCATTTAACATTAAGCATTTACCAAAAATGACAATAAAATTAAGGGTAAATAAGAAAACAGAGAGCCAAGTACCAGTGTTTATTGGTCCTATAAAGAGACTAAGTACCTTGCTTCTTTTTTGTTAAAAATACTATATATTAATAAAATGATGTAAATAGTTATATTATATTTATTTTTTAGAAGTCAGTCAGTATTTCTGACTTGCACTTGTATGCCTGGTAGTGGTAAAATATTTATCATATTTTTATGTACTTTTAAGCCCTTTTCTCATTATTTCATTCATTGAAATGCTTTCCTTAGTGTAATAATAAAATTCCACTTCTGAGAAAATTTGGACCATCAATTTTATTTTCATACTTCAGTTACCTTGGGCTTTTAAATGTCACCTACACAACAGAGCCAATGATGCAGGGTAAAAAGCCTGTTGCTCCTGGACACACTTCCTAATTCTCTGTTCTGTTAATAGTATTAATGTCATAGCAGGAAAATCCTAATTTAAAATGAAATTTAAAGAACATGTGAATGACATCTTTATTAGGTAAATATATTAAATTGTCACCAAGAAATTGACAGCCACATTATTATAATAAATGAAGTCCCTCTTTTATTTTTTGATCGGTAAAATTTACATTACCAATCCAAAGCTAAAACTAAATAAAGAGGAAGAGCTTTAAGAAAACATAATTTCAGCATAGAAATACAAAGACATGCAGATATATCTAGTGTGATAGCAAATATTAAAAAGTAAAATAAAATAAAAAGGTCCTTGATAAGAAAAAATATAAACACACATCTTAGGTGTTAATATTACATCAATTATTGAATACCACGATCTACCCTGAATTAAATTGGGATGATCAATGTTGGAGAATCAATCAGGCTCTGAAAAGTGTTTAAAAAATTTGCTCTTTGCAACTGTACAAAATGCAAATCTCTTGTTTTATAGTTTATTTACTATAAACATTACTCTGTTAAATGAAAAACAACTTAAATATTATAACATTAAAGTAAAATTGCAATAAAAGTATGTTTATCAAAGTAGCCCTTAAATAATTTTCTAAGACTATCTTTTAGTAAGACATTTTAATTAGTTATGAAATTAGCAATGTTTCTATTTTAATGGAGTTTGAATATCTTAATGATATTTTTATTAAGGTATTTTAAATATTACCAAATATTATCATTAGTTTTCAATGATATATTAAAATCTGTCAGAATTTTGTTCACAAAACTGTGTTTTTTTGGTACAGTTGTCTCATTTTATTCTCCCCTTTATCTCCTCTCCCCTGCACCCCATTCCATAATCCCCACACCTCTTAGTTCATGTTTATGGGTTGTACACGTCAGTTCTTTGACTTCTCAATTTCCTATACTATTCTTAGCTTCCCCCTTCTATTTTTTTTTTGTCAGCATTTTCCCACGACCACTTTCCACCCATCCCCACCTCCCACCATCAATCCTTCCTCCATTTGGCTTTGTCGATGGGTCCTTTATGCATGTTCCTTGATGACTCTTTCCCTCCTTTTCCCCCATTATCCTCCTCCCTCCTCCCCTCTGGTTATATTCAGTTTGTTTTTTATTTCAATGTTGCTGATTATGTTTTGCTTGCTTATTTATTTTGTTGATTAGATTCCACTTATAGGTAAGATCATATAGTATCTGTCTTTCACCACCTGGCTTATTTCACTTTGCATAATGCTCTTCAGTTCCATCCATGCTTTTGAAAAGGGTAGTTGCTCACTCTTTCTTTCTGCTGCCTAGTATCCCATTGTGTAAATGTACCACAGTTTTTGGATCCACTCATTTACTGTTGGGCACTCAGGTTGCTTCCAATTCTTGGTTATTGTAAATTGTGCTGCTATGAACATTGGGGTGCATCAGTTCTTTTGAATTGATGTTTCAGGATTCTTAGGCTATAATCCTGGTAGTGGAATTGCTGGGTCAAAAGGCATTTCCACTTTTAGTTTTTTGAGGAATTTCCAGACAGTTTTCCTTAGCAGCTTCACCAGTCTGCGTTCCCACCAACGGTGTACTAGGGTTCCCTTTTCTCCACAGCCTCACCAGCACTTGTTGTTTGTTGATTTATGATGGCCATTCTTGCTTGTGTGAAGTGGTATCTCATTGTAGTTTTAATTTGCATCTCTCTGATGGTTAGTAATGCTGAGCATCCTTTCATGTGTCTCTGGACCCTGTGTATGTCGTCCTTAAAGAAGTGTCTGTTCAGGTCCTTATGCCCATTTTTTAATTGGGTTGTTTGTCTTCCTGGAGTGGGGTCATGTGAGTTCTTTATATATTTTGGAGATCAAATACTTGTCTGAGGCATCACTGGCAAATATATTTTCCCATAGTGTTGGTTCCCTTTTCATTTTGCTGATGTTTTCCTTAGCCATGCAGAAGCTTCTTATTTTGATGAAGTTCCATTTGTTTATTTTTTTCTTTATGTCCCTTGCTCTAGGGGACATATTGGTGAAAATGTTGCTGCAGGGAATATCTGAGACTTTCCTGCCTATGTTCTCCCCTAGGACTTTATGGTGTTGCAACTAATATTTAAACCCTTTATCCATCTTGAGTTTATTTTTGTGTGTGGTATAGGTTGGTGGTCAAGTTTCATTCCTTTCTGCATGTAGCTGTTCAGATCTCCTAACATCATCTGTTGAAGAGGCTACTTTTACTCCATTTTATGCTCCTACCCCCTTTGTCAAATGTTAATTGACCATAGAAACATGGGTTTATTTCTGAACTCTCTATTCTGTTCCATTGATCTATGTGTCTATTCTTATGCCAGTACCTAACTGTTTTCATTACAGTGGCAATGCAATATAGTTTGATGTTAGATATTATTATCCCTCCTACTTTATTCTTCATTCTCAAAATTGCTGCAGGTATTTGGGGTAATTTATTGTTCCATATAAATTTTTAAAATGTGTGTTCTATGTCTGTGAAATATGTCATTGGTATTTTAATAGGGATTGCATTGAATCTTAAAATTGCTTTTGGGGACATTTTGATGATGTTAATTCTTCCAATCCATGAGTGTGGTATATGCTTCCATTTATTTGTAGCTTCCTTAATTTCTTTCTTCAGTGTTGTGTAGTTTTCTGAGTACAGGTCTTTAACCTCTTTGGTTAGATTTATTCCTAGGTACTTTATTTTTCTTGTTGCTATAGTAAATGGGATTATTTCCTTGATTTCTGATTCTGATATTTAATAGTTGGTATACAAAACTGCCTTCAATTTCTGAATACTGGCTATGTATGCTGCTGTTTTGCCAAATTCATTTATTAGGTCAAGTAGTTTTTTGGCAGAGTCTCTCAGGTTTTTTATGTACACTACCATGTCATCTGCAAACAATGACAGTTTTGCATCCTCCTTTCCAATTTGGATGCCTTTTATTTCTTTTTCTTGTCTGATTGCTGTGGCTAGGACTTCTAATACTGTGTTGAATAGTAGTGGTAAAAGTGGTCATCCTTGCCTTGTTCCTGATCTTAGTGGGAAAACTTTTAGTTTTTGCCTAATCAGTATAATGTTGAATGTAGGTTTCTTGTATATGGCTTTTATTATGTTGAGGTATGTTCCCTTTATTTCCACTTTGCTGAGTGTTTTTATTGTAAATTGGTGCTATACCCTATCAAATACTTTTTCTGTATCTATTGAAATGATCATGTGATTTTTGTCTTTCCTTTTGTTTATGTGATGTATTACATTTATTGATTTGCTAATATTGTACCATCCTCACATCCCTGGAATGAATCCCACTTGATCATGGTTGGTGAACTTTTTAATGTACTGCTGGATGCAGTTTACCAATATTTTGTGGAGGATTTTAGTGTGTATGTTCATCAGCAATATTGGGCTATAGTTTCCTTTCTTTGTTGTGTCTTTATATGGTCTTGGGATTAGGATGATACTGGTCTCATTAAAAGAGTTTGGGAGTCTTTTCCCTTCTTGTATTTTTTGGAATAGTGTGAGGACACAGGTTCGATTTTCCTTAAATGTTTTGTAATTCTCCTGTGAAACCATCCGGTCCAGGGCTTTTGTGTGCCTCGAGTTTTTTGATTACTGCTTCAATTTCACCAGCTATCATTGGTTTCTTCAGGCCTTTTGCTTCTTCTTCATTCAGTTTTGGAAGAGTATATTTTTCTAGAAATTTGTCCATTTCACCCAGGTTTTCAAATTTCTTGGTATATAGTTGTTCGTAGTAATTTCTTACAATTCTTTGTATTTTTGTGGTATCAGTTGTAATTTTCCCTCTTTCATTTCTGATTTTATTTATTTGGGCCCTCTCCCTTTTTTTCTTGATGAGTCTGCTTAAAGGCTTATTGATTTTGTTTATCTTTTCAAAGAACCTGCTCCTGGATTTATTGATGCTTTGAACTGTTCTTTTAGTCTCTATGTCATTCAGTTCTGCTCTGATCTTGATTATTTCCTTCCTTCTGCTTGCTCTGGGCTTTGTTTGTTGTTTCTTCAGTTCTTGTAGACTAGGGTTAGGTTGTTTATTTGAAATGTTTCTATCTATTTTAGGTAACCCTGTATTTCTATGAACTTTCCTCTCAGGACTGCCTTTGCTGTGTCTCATAGGTTTTCGACTGCTGTATGTTCATTTTCATTTGTTTCAGAAACTTTTTATTTCTTCTTTGATCTCATTATTAACACAGTCACTGTTTACTAGCATGCTATACAGTCTCCATGAGTTTGAGTGTTTTGAGTTTTTTCCTTGAGGTTGGTTTCTAATTTTAAGCCCTTGTGATCTGAGAAAATGCTTGACATGATTTCAATTTCTTAAATTTGTTGAGGCTTGTTTTGTGTCCTATCATGTGGCCTATCTTTGAAAATGTTCCATGTGCATTTGAAAAGTAGTTTGCTTCTTTGGAACAAAAGGTTCTATTTATATTAGCTAAGTCCATTTGATCTAATGCATCGTTGAGTTCCACAATATACCTGTTGATATTTTGTTTGGGTGATTTATCCATTGTTGAAAGTGGGGTATTAAAATCCCCTACTGTAAGTTTGTTGTGGTCTATACCTTTCTTGAAGTCCTCCAGGATTTTCCTTTATATATTTTGGTGCTCCTCTGTTGGGTGCAAATATAGGATTTGAATGACTAATAATGTAAAGTTTTTGGAATGTGTTAGGGTATTTCTTTCTATTCATATTAACAAGCAAAGAAAATTGCTGCTTATGTATTTGAGAATGGTGATTGTTTTTGATCATGAAGATAATTGAATAAGTTAACATTTGATGGTCTAAATTTCCAGTAGCAGACATATATACTTTATAGCTTTATGACAGCTCCAGATATATATAGGAAGTCAAAACTAAAAACCAATGTTCTTTGGTGAGGCAACTGAAGTAGGAGCTAAATAGAAGTATATTAAGAGCAGAATTTGAAGTCAAATGGCAGCATTCTATGAACCCAATGTTCTCTGATTATCTAATAGCTGACTTTGCCTTCCACAATGACAACTGGAAGATTGCAACCACATCTGGTAGAAATAGTAAGTATTGGGGAACACTATCCTAGAACCACAGCATCTCCAGTGAGATCAAAAGCAGCAGTAAAGGTAACGAAGTCTGAGCAAATGTCTGCTATTCCAATTAATTGGTGGATTTTTAAATTTTATTTTAGTGAATGGTTGCAGAGGTTTGAATAACCCATATCACAAAGTTAATTTTAATTATTAAAATTGATCCTTGGAAGATCCTTTTTTACTTAAAAAAAATTCCTACTTATCCCACACCCTAACATCATTTTCAGTTTACTTCTACTCATTGTTTACTGGGTGCATTTTTGTTTGCATTACCCTTTCCACATACGTACTGTTGCTTTGAGTGTATGTACTATATTTATTCTTTTTTCTTATTTTTTTAGTGGTAAAAGATATGTTAATAAGACTCCTCTATTTTTATGGGTCTATATTTAATCTGGGTTCCAGTTGCCTCCTATTACTTGATAGTGTTCAGATCTATTCCATTTTACCTACCCATTCTTCCATTGAATGACCTCCATATTATTTCCAGATATCACTACCACACATAACACCTCAGTGAATATTCTTGTACATATTTTCTTATGGAATTGTATGTGTATTTCTTTTAAAATTTTTGGTTCATATGATCTATGCATTCTTAATTTATATAAGTAATATCAGACAATTTTCCAAAATGGATACATCAATCTATATTTTACCAGGCGTCGTGAGCATAGAGGAATCGTGTTAAGTCACTGAGAGCATGAGACTGCTTTGGGAATGTAGGTTTTTAACTGTAAACTTGCTGCTCATAAACTATACTATCCTCCTGTTGATATTCAGGTTTCTTGTATATTCTAGCTATTACTTCCTTGCTTGATATTAGATAATATAAATATCTTCTTTCATTCTAACACGGGAAGTATTTCTTTTTATTTGAAAAAAAATCATTAGTTTTTATATAATCAAATTGTATCAATTTTTAGATGATTATTTAATTTTAGGAATTTTTAAAGGAAGTTCTTTGCATTATATCATAAAGTTATTGTCCTCTAATTTCATCTATTTGCCTTAAAATTTTAACTTTCACATTTAAATAATAGTTTATCCAGTTCTCTTTGTAGTGTTAATCAGGGAAGAAATTTTGTTTTACTACATACTGAGCAACTTCTGCAAAGTTAATTTACTAAATAATCTTTCCTCTCCCCATTGATGTATGGGTTAAACTTTATCATATATTAACATGCCATTTGTTTATGGGTATTTTGTTTAATATGTCTGTTCTTGCATCATAATAGCGCTGATTTTATTTCTATAGTTTTATAATGTATCTTAATATCTGGTAGGGTAAAGTCATACTTTTTATTATTGTTTAATAAGGTTGACTTAGCTCTTTGTGAGACTTTTTTCTCCATATAAATTTTAGAATAAGATTATCAAACACTTTATCAAAATATCAGCTGGGTGCATTAATAGGGATTTCAATTACTTTGAATGTAATCTGATTTCTAATGGAAATGACTAACATGAGTACCTGCCCTCATAGATTTGAAAAAATCAAATGAAATTTTAGAATTCTTATACTCGATATAAATAAAAAGTCCCTAAAAAATTAATAATAGAATCTAAGACATTCTACTTAATGATAAACCAAAACATATAAGTAAATACTACCCTTTAAGAAATTATTTTTTGTTTCCATATTGGAAAAGATTCAAAAGATTGACCATACTGAGGACAGTTGAAATGTATTGTGAAATAGAGTGACACTCTTAGGTGTATTACTGGCTTAACAAATTGTGAAAATTTCAGAAGAACATTTTGTTAGCATTAAAAATACAAGGTCCATCAGAAGTAAGGACTGCTTGAGTGTGGCTGGTAGGCTAATAATATGAGTGTAATAATTTCTAGTTTTAATTTGAACACTTCACCTAAAATGTTATATGGTATACTTGAGTGTGATATTGTTATGCTACAGACTTACATGCTTATGGTTTTGCAATAAAAGATTTTGTAATAAAAATGGGGCATTATTTGTGCTGGAACCTGAATATAAATGTTAACAACATTTAACCTAAAATTTATGCTTTTGGTAACTTAAATAGCTATGCTCAAAGAGCTACACAAAATGTACATAAAGAATGTACACCACAGAAAAGATTGATCGTGATCTAAAGGCCAACATTAAAAAAACTGTGTAGTTATAGTATCATACAGATCACATAATAAGATACTATGTAACAATTTATTTGTCCATTCATTTCAATATTATATTTTTTCCTGATGAATATTTAATCAAGCCCCTGTTCTATTATATGTCATGTAACTATTTAAATAATGTCACAGATATGAATATTTTATAAAAAATGGCATCTAACTAAATTACTGCTTCATAAGAAACTGGTTTTAAAAACCACATATAATATGATTGTTTCTGAAATTTTGTATATTTACATATAAGTAATAACTGGAACTATTAAATATTAGAATTTAAAGTTGTTATTTCTAGAAATAAATTTTTTCTTTAACTTTTCCTAGTTTTAAACTTTTGTTTTAAGAATGTGTATTTTTAGAATCACGAAATGCAATAAAGCAATTTCATTCTGAAAATAGAAATGATTTATTCAAAGGCAAAATTTTTAAAGGAATTCATAAACTATTCTTAAATAATCATGCTCTTTGTATATTTATTATATAAAAGAGTATGTCTCAACATCAAAATTACAACTATAGACCATCCATCTTTCAGAAACCTAGCTGAATTGATGTCTCACAACTAAGGATTTAAAGAAGAAGCCACATTGAGACTGGTAGGAGGGGCAGAGACATGGAAGGAGCTGGCACCATACTCACATATGGTACATTAAAAGTGGGAGTGCTATCTTGGCTATGGAGGTCCTCCCTGAAGAATGAGGGATTCTAGCTCCACACCAGGCTCTCATGTCCAGGGTTCCAATGCCAGGAAGAGAATTTCCCATAACTTCTGACTATAAAAACAAGTGAAATTGTAGCTGAGTGAGACAGAGGGCTTCTGGAGTCTCAGGCAGTTTGTCTTAAAATGTCTATGCATGAAATTAATTGGACTCACTCACTCGGAGTTACAGTGCTTGGACAGCAACTCAAAGAATACCAGGGACGTATGAGGGTCTGATTTGTCTGGCATCAGGAAGAGAGTGGAGGGGACAGCTTTTTGACAGAAAGAAGTGCTGGCAGAGGCCATTATTATTTTTCTGAGACTCCTCCTACATAGATAGTAGGCAGCACAATATCTGAGTCTGTATCAACCTGGCTCATACTCTTCCCATGGACTCATGATTCCCTGAGACCCCACCCTACTCAACCTGCAGGATCACCTAAGCCATTTCCAGTGGCTTTTCCATACCTGTACTGACTCATGTTTCAGACTTTCCTAAAATCTCTCAAACAAGTAACATTTGGTCTCAGCATGCCCTGTACCACTTGCTAAGTGGCCCCAAACCTGAAACTAGCAGCAGTTCACCTTAGTTTCCAGCTTGGTTTCACCTGGGCACATCTAAGTTCAGTATAAGTAGCAGCTATCTGCAGATTGCTTTGTAGCTCATGCCAAGTGGCCCCAGGCAGAACACAAGTGGTGGTTAACCTTGGCCTCTACTTGCCAGGAGACTCAATAACTAGTGTACCCAGTGGACAGCTTAGGACCACATTGAAGCTCTACTCAACCACCTCCATAAGTGACACACTCAAGAAGCAGCTTTGGTGGGCAACAGAGCCCTGCTGAAGTAAGTTCTGCTCTGTGGGGTGGACCCTTGAACATTTGATCTTTCATGGTGCTCGATGTTCACAGTCATTCCTTGCAGCCAAATGGCCGGGAGATAAATCCCTCCCATTGACATGCTTACAGCACTCAAGGCTCAATTACAGCATGAGGGTGACATAACCCACATGGGGGGGGGCATAGCTAAAGTACCTAGCTTGGATGTTCAAGGAGCCTATGCCACTGGACCCTACAAAATAGCTACTACATAAGACCACTATGCTAAGCCCATGAGATGTAGTAGCTTTACCTAATACATAGAAACAAACATAGGGAGGCTGCTAAAATGTGGAGACAAAGAAGCCTGTCCCATATGGAAAAAAAAAAAAAAAGAATAAAAATCCAGAAGAAAACATTAAAGAAAATGGAGACAGGCAATTTACTAGATGCAGGGTTCAAAATACTGGTTATAAAAATGTTCAATGAACTTACTGAGAGCTTCAACAGCCTAGAAAGGACATGGGTGTAATACTACTCAGCCATAAAAAAAGAAGAGAATTTTACCCTTTGTGACAATGTGGATCAACCTGGAGAACATTATGCTAAGTGAAATAACTCAATCAGAGAAAGACAAATACCATATAATTTCACTCATATGTAGAATCTAATGAACAAACTGAACTAATAAGCGATATAGAGACAGACTCATAGATACAGATCAGGATGACAACTAAGGGAGGGTGGTAGGGGGAGAAGGGATTGAGAAAAAAGGAAAAGGACTCATGGACATGGACAACAGTGTGGTGATTGTGGGGGTGTATAAGGGTCTACATGGTAATGGAAAAAAATACAATGAAAAAAAGGACATGGGAACCGTAAAGGAGAACTAGTCAGAAATGAAGCATACACTAAATGAAATGAAGAAAAATTTACAGGGCATAAACAGTAGAGTTGATGAAGCCAAGAATCAAATCAGCAATCTGGAAAACAAGGAACCAAAAAATATCCAAACAGAACGGCAAAAAGAAAAAGAATCCAGAACAATGAGGATAATGTAAAAAGCCTCTGGGACAACTTCATGCTCACCAACATTCACATCATGGGCATGCCAGAAGGAGAAGAGAGAGAGCAAGAAATTGAAAATCTACTTGAAAAAATAGTAACAGAAAACTTTCTTAACTTTGTGAAGGAAATAGACATGTAAGTAAAGGAAGTGCAGAGAGTCCCAAACAAGGTGAATCCAAAGAGACCCACACCAACACATATCATAATTAAAATGCTAAAGGTTAAAGACAAAGAGAAAATCTTAAAAGTAGAAAGAGAAAAGTAGTTAGTTACCTACAAGGGAGCTCCCATAAGACTGTAGCTGATTTCTCAAAAAACAAAAACAAAAACAAAAACAAAAAACCCAACAACAACAATAAAAAAAACTTTGCTGGCCAGAGGTATTGGCAAGAAATGTTCAATGTGATGAAAAGTAAAGACCTACAACCATTATTATTCTCTCAGCAAAGCTATCACTTAGAATCAAAGTACAATAAAGAGCTTCTCGGGGAAAAAGAAGCTAAAGGAGTTCATCACCACCAAACCAGTATTACAAGAAATGTTAAAAAGTTTCTTTAAGAAGAAGAAACAAAGATAAAAATATAAACAATAAAATGTCAATGAATACATACCTATCAGTAATTAAATCTGAAAATGAACACAAATGAGCAAACAGAACAGGAACAGACCCGGATACAGAGAACATTTTGACAGTTCTGAGATGGGAGGCTGTTGGGGGCATGGATGAAAAAGGTGAAAGGGTTAACAAGTACAAATTTGATGTTACAGAACAGTCATGGTGATATAAAGTAAAACATAGGGAACATGGTCAATTACATTTTAAGAACTATGTATTTTGTCAAATGGGTAGGAGATTTATTGGAGTGATAACTAAGCTATATAATGTCTAATCACTGGGGTTAATCATTGGGGTATACATCTGAAACTAATATAATATTGAATGTCAACTGTAATTGAAAAATAAAAGAATGATTTAAGTAAATAAATATATGTAACAATTCAAAGTACACAAAATTTTAAATATTCATAAAAACCTTTGAAAAGGAGTGTGTCTCAAATACCTTATGTTGTTTAAACTTTTAAATACAGAAAAAATTTGTCTGAATATTTTCAACATATATAACTTTTGCTGTGTTCATCACAAGTGGTAAATTCAAAAGGAATTGGAAGTGCCTCATACTGAAGAAAATTAGCATGCTAAAAAGATCAATACACTGAAAGTTGACAGCAGTACTGTTACATATCCACATAATTAGTTACAGCAATTGGACATTTAAGTTCAATTCAGAGTTCCCTGGCGATTAGGACTAAAAAAGTATAGTTAAGCATTTTCAGTCTTTGGAACCCTATCTTATACATTTATCATATGTTTTATAAAATGGATAACAAGTAACAAATTAAGCACTGTTTTCACAGATTTTATTTTTTAATTAAAATGTAGTTCTTCTTATAATAGTACATTGAAATCAGTAAAGGTTTTGAGTTACAGATGAGACAGTCTTTCTACAGGAAGCTAAGGTAGTATACTCTAGTTATATTACTTTCTGATGATTTATCTTAATGTGGGAATAAAATACAAGAGATCCAAATAAACTGATACTTAATATGTCCCTTAAATCCTTTTCCTTAAATATAGAATATCTCAATGGGATATTTGGTTAATGCTGAGTCAAAATCATTTTATGGTTGAATGCTCTTGAGAAGTGTTTGAGATGTTAGTGTTTTATATTTTTGATTTTTACTCATTAAAAGAGCTCTATGGAGATTATTTGTTTTAAAAGAACTTATTATTTTTAGCATAGTTGCTGATAAGCTCTTCTTTCTCTAGCAATTAAGATTTAGAGAGAAGAAATATTGTGCAGTGAAAAAGATTGACTATGGCATTAGAATTAATTACATCTCTGGCTCTGCTCTTTACCGGCTAAAGGAATCTCAGTTTTTTCATCTATCTTAGTAATGTAAAGATATGATTACAAATTTGCTCTAAGGATTAGATAAAATGATGAAGGTGATAGGGAAGAAAAAGTAGTACCGTTTATAAAAACCAGTGTTATTATTATCATGCCTACTTTATGATGCTAAAACTATATATTAATTGTATAGAGATTTACATTTATTTTAAATTTCTTGACAAAGACATGTGATCACCATGACGAGGACTCCTATTTGCCTACCCAATATTAATTTTCTCCTTACACATCAACAGAAAACTTTGACTGTGTTTGGACTGCCACTGGACTCAAGCTCAAAACCAAATTTTTTAGTTTGTCCTGCAGTTAGGTATCATCTTGTGACTTAGTTCTGGCTAATTATATGAATATGTAAGGTGCTAGCTTAGACTTCAGGAAGACATTTTAGATAGTTTTCTGTTATATATGGATCAACAAAATCTCTAATTGCTATAAAACTTGGTTATTCAATGTATAGTTTTATAAGCATGAAGAATATTCTGTGGAGCCCTGACCAGCATGGCAAGTTGGCTGGGCACTGTCCCAGGAAGCAATCAGGGCACATGGTTGCGGGCTGGTCCCCAGCTGAGGTGTGAGTAAGAGGCAACTGATGGATCAACGTTTCTCTCTCCTTCTCCCCCCTGGCCCCTTTCTCTAAAAATAAATAAAATCTTAAAAAGAAGTCTGTGGAATGAATTTGGGATGAGGTTGGGAGACAGAATGTACCAACTGCAAAGTGGAAGCATATTAACTCTTGACATGCAGCAATGAAATAGTCGGTCAAATTTTTTCTGCTTGGGTTGAAGACTACATGATGATTGATGTTATAAAGATAGGGGAAATTGAAAGAAAAATCCAGAATATTAAATACTTCTTGCTGTTTTCTGAGTCTTGCAAGAAAAAGTAGAGTTAGAAATGGAAGGAAATAATTCTGTCCTAAGGGCTGCTCTCTACTTGTGACCTGCAATCTAAATTGGCTGAGAGTTCAATTATTGGTAGTTTCCAGAGCCTAAAACACTACAAATTGCAATGATTATTATGGTGGATTTGAAGCTGTAAACTTACCAGGAAATAATAATTGAGTGACATGCTTTTCCCAACTACTTGTTATCCACTAAACAAGATCAGGAGCCCACCACAAAAAGGCTTATTATGCCAAATTGATTTAGGGCAACAGTAAGCAAAGTCAAATTGCTTTAAGACCCTTAAGCTAAGGGCCATGGGATGAATAGCATACAGAGTCCAGTAGGAAAAAAAAAATGAGTTTTAAGCCTTAAAGTTTATATGTAAGACAAGATCTTTGACTGTCATTACATGTAGTTTACCACAATCATAGAGTTCTTTCCTATAGAAGATTATAAATCCTCACTCTGGTGATAGATGTCATGATAGGGAAGAACCAGTATGCAGTTCATAATCTCTCCTTGCTCACTGCTTCAAAAACTACAATGCTCTAAAGAAAACCTAAATCCTGGAATGAAGTCAATGCAGACAGAACTGTGGCTGTCTTCCAAAAGACTTGTGGATGAAAATACATACGCCTTTGTCATTTTCAAATCCAAAATTTGAGGACCCCTTATTAACACAGCATATCCTAATTTGATTATACATAAAACCTAATTTTCTTGGTAAAACTAGAGAGTATTCAAAAGACAGTTATTGACTTGTGGCTTGAATTATTATACATAGATCTGCATTATGAAAGCCAATTTGTACCATCCAAAAAGAGAGATATAAAGAGAGATACAGAGGGCTGGGAGTGGAGAAGAATTGTAAAAGGCTCAACAAGGTGGGGTTATTCCCGTACCTTTTGAAGAAAGGCAATGGATAGATACTGCAGAATAACAGATTCTACTAAGGATCTCTTATTAGTAGAAAGGCAATGGATAGATACTGCAGAATAAGAGATTCTACTAAGGAATCAGTAGCACTCTGAAGTTAATTTCACCTATCCACTTGGCTAGACTATAGTGCCGAATACCCCTCCGATGTTTCTATGAAGTTAATTTTAAGATGTGCTTAATATTTAAATCAGTAAAAGTAGATTACCTTTCTTAATGTGAGTGGGCCTCATCTAATCAGGTGAAAGTCGTGAGAGAAAAGGCATCCATCCCTCTAAGTGGATAAAATTCCGCTTCCAGACTGCCTTGAGACTCAAAACTGCAGCATCCAATCTTGCCAAAATGTCCAGATTACCATCCTGCCAACTCTGTTTCTTTGGAGAATCCTGAGTAATGCGAGTGCCTTACAAGATCCCTTGGGCCCCAATTAGCGAGGTCTTAAAGTGTCGAGACTTATTTATGGTATGTACCTTACTTTAATGTAATTCAGATCTCTAAAGGAGTGTGATTTAGAATGAAACATATAAATAGGGGGGGTGAATATATCCTCTTACTATAGTTCAATGTCTGGAATATAGTTCTTTCCACAAACTAGATGAAATCTAAATTTTAAAACTTAATGGTCTTTGGTTACTACTACTGTCACTGGAAATTGTTGATAAATGAGAAAAGATAATTTCTGATGGCTAAAAATTAAGTATAGTACTGTAATTAAAAAATTTATTTTATATCAATTTTAGATTCACAGCAAAATTGAACAGATGATACAGTGATCCTC
Source organism: Mormoops blainvillei (assembly GCA_004026545.1). NCBI lineage: Eukaryota > Metazoa > Chordata > Mammalia > Chiroptera > Mormoopidae > Mormoops > Mormoops blainvillei. The sequence continues at coordinate 150,165 of PVJD01001083.1, read as the reverse complement.
TGCCTCCACACATGAGTATTCTCCCTCATTATCAGCACCTCCCAGAGAGCTACATTTGTTATAGCAGGTACATTATATCACCCGAGTTCGCAGTTTATAGTAGAGTTGATTCTTGTTATTGTACATTCTATGAGTTTGAACAGATATATATCAACATGCATCCATCATCTGACCATGAAGGAAGGAGAAAGGAGAGAATGTTGGATAGAAACATTACAGTTGTCCTTGCACTATGTGGAAGTTTTAGGAAGACCCATGTAGTGTCCTTAAATTAGAGTCAGCCAACAGGGAAGTTCATGTTTCCTAGGTTGGCTGAAGTATGATCTTGGTGCAAACACAGAGATAAATTTCAAAGTTCAGCTGCTAAATTTCTTGGTCAATTATGCTACCTATAGTAGGAGGTCTGGGAATAAAACTCAAGGTAGATATAAATCATAAAATATTCTACTTAGTGGATTAAACTCATATAAGGGCTTTATTTTATTCTTCACTCTGTGAATCATTTTACTTGTTTTCTATTTTGTTTCCTTTTACTAATCTGTATTCTAGTTAATAATGGCCTATCCCTTAAAACTATACTTTTTCAATTTAATTTTTTTCTTTTCTTTTCTTATCTGCTCTTTCTTAAGGACAAACTTTCCTAAGGATGGAATGACAGACAGAGGTCTTGGATGGTGGTTACTGAGTTTTGGTCAGAAGGTCCTTGAGCTCTTGGAAGAGACAAATTTTTGCTAGTCCTTATGGTAAATAGACAGATAACAATGATGTATTCAACTGAATTTACTTCTATACAAGTCAGTTATTTCCCCACCATTTCACCACAGCTAAGTGTTCTCCTTTACCTCATATTTATATAAAATTATTTTGGGGCAGAAAATGGTAATCTTAAGAAAAAGTATATACTTTATTACATAAATTGGATTCTTCTTTTATGTTGGAAAGCTAAAAATAAACCCTCTTATATTTTTAATGTGAGATGATTTAAGGGTGTATATATCAAAATTCATATAGAGAAATATAATTATGTTTCTTGTTTTTTTCCCTCTTATCTGTAGACTTTCCAGCAAGTTAAATTTTATGGTGTACCATTTCCATAATGTATAAACTATAAAGGTTAAGACTGATTACAATTCAGTCAAGAAGGCTTACTTTTAATATTTTGAACAATAAAATATAAATCCTGAAGTTTAATATACAAGCCCTTTACTGTTGATAGAGATATTAACAGTAGAAACCCTCATATGTATTAAGTGCAGGTTGATCTAATAAAAAGTATAACACGAATTCCACTGATCCAATTGTTTTGAAATTAACTAGAGCTATGAACAGAATTCTTGTGTTTTCCCAAAATTTATATGTTGAAACCTTAGCACCCAGTATGCTGATATTTGGAGGTGGAGCCTTTGGGAGGTAATTAGAGTTAGATAAGCTAATGAGGGTGGGGCCCTTCTGACATGATAAATGCCCTTAATAAAAGAGGACACAAGCCATCTTTCTGTGAGCGTGTAGCAAGAAAAAAATCATGTGAAGACATAACCAGGAAGAGGGCGCTCACCAACAACTTGATTATGCCAGCACCCTGAACTTAGACTTCTAGTCTCTAGAATCACGAGAGATAAATGTTGTAAACCAACCAGTCCATGTTAATTTGTTACAGAAGTCCCAGATGACTGAGATGAGTTTTATTTATTTATTTTATTTTTTATTTTATTTTAGTTTTTGAGAATTTTTGTTAAGTGTATTTGAGCCAAACTGATGACAATTACCGGGAAGAAACGACTCAACAGATTGAGAAATGCTCTAGAGAATGGCAGTTTAGCACCTTATTTTACACATTAGGATCAAAGGAGGAGCCATAAGAGGGTTACATAAAGTCCACTGGTGATAGATTAGGGGAGGCAGGAGAACGCGAAGCTAGAAAACCTCTGACTCTGGATAAAACGTAAAATGATAGACACATACTTCTTTGACCTAGGTGGGTTAACAATCAACAATTAACATAACAATAACAATGAGGGGATTTGTGGTCTAGGCTTGTGCCCAGGGCATTTGGGAAAAAAGGGAAGTTACCTTGACCTTTGAAAGGTATGTTATCGTAGATGCAAAAGGACAATAGACAGGCTTAGTTAAGGTAAAGATCAGCCTTTGTTAGGGAAAAATACTGACCTAGGACAAGACTACCTACCATAAACTGCTTTTAGTTAAAAAGTTTTAATTTTAGATCATCCTTTGTGGTTACTTTAGGTCTCAGTTTGTAAGGTTGTGTTAAAGGTTTCCCTTGAGTTTGTCAGGTTACTATCTGGCCCTTTTTCTTCCACACATTCCTCTTTGGTCATAAATCAATCCAAAGGATGCACTGATGACCAAGCATTTGGCTGGATAACAAGGTCCCACCGTGCTAAGAAGGCTCATTCCTAGGAAGTCTGAGTCAGTAGTTGTCTTGTTGAACAGGGCAGACACTGGGAATAGGGCATAACCTTAGATGACATTTAAGGTCAAATTATTATAATTTGCAAAGGTAGGTGAATGGGAGACAGTCAAATCCTATATGTCCTCATTCAGAAATATTCTGGACATTTCTAATTTTTGAGCTATCATGATCTGAGTCTTTTCGTTGCTTGTCTTAAATTTTGTTTTTCTGCATCTAGTAGAACATTTAGAAAATAATTATTTTATATATTCTAGGTCTAATTGGGTCTTCATGGGCAGTTTCTGGTCTTAGCAGGACAAACTTCTATGCAAACTCAGGATTTTATTACATTACACCCCCCGCCCCCCAAAAGAAATTATTGAACTTTCAACAGGTTTTATGTATATTCGGGAAGATAAATTATTTTATATATCATATGACATAACTCACCCTCCATCTACACATCTCAATCTTTTTCTAAAATTCTTTTTTTTACCAGATCTCCCACCTCCCTAGATTTCCATTATCTGACTTCTCAGTCTTCTCAACTATCCCAAACAATTCATTCCTGTACATTATTCATGCCACTGGGCTACAAAAAATCTCTTCAGTGAGGTGAATCTTTTTACGAAACAATTCAGTTTCCACTTATTAAAAAGTAACAAAAACTTCCTGAAATAGGGTTGCCAAATTTAGCAATTAAAAACACAATATGCACAGTTACATAACTAATAATTACAATATTTGGGACATACTTATACTTATACTCTTGTATTTTATCTGGCAAATTAAACTGGAGGTCTGACCCCTATACTTCAGCACCAAACTGTAAATAAAAGTTAAGAGTTTGGATTGGAATCAACACTTTCATACATAAACTGGATGATAAACTGAATCTGAATAGCTTCATCTATAAAACAGGGATTAAGATAAGAGTTATCTATAAGATTGAGTAATAAATAATAATAGTTTGCATAGTACCTGATACATCATAAAAGAATAACACATTTTAGCTATTATTATAGGAGTAAGGGTAACTTTAGGTAGCTTGTTTATTTAATCTCAAATATTAGAAGAGGTCCAAATGAGCCATTATTTATTTTTATTTTTGTCAGTGTAGCCTCTTTTAACCTAAGTTTGGGAATATCATTATCTGTTCAAATAGCTTAGGAGTTACTAAGAGTTCTATGACATTTCTTCAGATTCTGTTAAGCATACTGAAAAATTTTCTCACTGTGTGGTCCCTTGGGATCACAGCAATACCATGACCACTAAGCTGTAGGTAGGAGTATGGGTGGGATAGGTCCCAATAGTAAAAATATATTTATATAATCGATGATGATGAATAATTGGCATGAAAGAAATAATATACTAAACAATGTCTTATGGAGTTATATGTTTATTTAAATGATTTAAAAATATTATCACAATGGGTTAATGTCAAAATTAAAATACACAGAATATAAACAAATGGCACTATATCAAACTAAAAAGCTTTGCACAGCAAAGGAATCCAACAACAAAGAAAAGACAACCTACTGAGTGGGAGAAAATATTCACAAGCAATTCATTTGATAGGGGGTTAATAGCTAAAATATATAAGGAACTCATACAATTTAACACCAAAGAAACAAATAAACAAACAATCCAATTAAAAAAAAATGGGCAGAGGACTTGAAAAGACATTTCTCCATAGAGAATATATAGATGGCCAATAGACATCTGAAAAGGTGCCCGATATTACTAAGCATCAGAGAAATGCAAATGAAAATCACAATAAGATATAACTTCACACCAGTCAGAATGGATATTATGGGGGAAAAAAATCAACATTAGTAAGTGCTAGGAAAGATGTGGAGAAAAGGGAACCTTCGTTCATTGCTGTTGTGATTGCACATTGTTGCAGCCACCATAGAAAACAGTACAGAGATTGCTCAAAAAAAAAAAAAATTAAAAGAGAGCTGCCACATGATCCAGCAATTCCACTTTTGCAAAGAAAACAAAAACACTAATTCAAAAAGATATGTGCACTCCTATGTTCATGGAAGCATTGCTTACAATCACCAAGATATGGAGGCAACCTAAGTGTCCATTGATTGATGAATGGGTAAAGAAGATGTGATGGATGAATAAAGAAGGTCAACAGAATATTACATAGTAATAAAAAATAAAATCTTGCCATTTGTGACAACAGGAATGGAACTAAAGGGTATTACGCTAAGTGAAATAAGTCAGAGGAAGACAAATACCATGTAATTTCACTTTTATGTGAAATCTAAATGAATAAACCAAATAAAATAAGGAACAGATCCATAAATATAAAGTACAAACTATAAAGTCATAGGTAAAAAAAAAAGTAGTTTCCAGTTTCATAGCACTTACAAAGGCCAAGCGTTTTTCTAAATAGTTTAGAAAACATATTTATATATACTGCCCTCACAGCAACTCCATGCAGAATGGACCACTCTATCTCCTTTGTACAGATGAGAAGCTTGCAATACAGAGGGCTTAAAAAAAAAAAGAACAATGCAAATACTTCTTAAGTCTAAGTATTGGTGACAAATGTATGATTTTATATCCCTAAAGGTTTAGAAATATATACTATAATTAACATATCTTTTTTAACATACCAAAATCTATATGCTTTCTCATTTAAACCTACAAAATTCTCATTTGACCACTACCCCAGGTCCAAATCTTTTTTAAGATTTGGATGCTAGACTTCTATTTTTTAGTATTCATTCATTCATTCATTCATTCATTCATTCATTCATTCATTCATCTTTCCCATACTCTACAATGATTTACTGAGCACCTTTTATGCCAGGTACCAGGCTGTGGAGGCCCTGGAGTTTGGGGGTTCCTGAGGGTCAGCCCAGGGCAGGCAGCCTGGAACTATGAGGCATTATCACATGCCTATAGGCAGGCAGCCCAGTGCTATGTCATCGTACACATGCTCTGTAGTCCACAATGACCTAAGTTTTGGCCTGATCCCACTATTGTCTAAGCTTGTATAAAAACTGCCGTAACTGGCAATAACTGTGTGAGCCAGCAGTGCCAGCAGCACCAGCAATGTCAGTGGTGCCAGCAATAAAGAGCTTGCTGCTTGGTTGCAGTGTGAAGTGCGTCTCCTATGTCGACTCCTTATTCTTTCTTCCATTTGGGCCTCATCACCGAAACCCACCCTAACTGAATAGCTGGGCTCTGACAAAGGCAGATTTGGAGGATACTGCTATGAACAAGGCAGACAAGGTCCCAGATTAAAAGAGTTGAATGGGACCAAGAGGAGGTGGTGACTGAGCCCCATGAAATCAGAGGCTTTCTGCCAAAATCCCTCTCCCATTTGGTTTCCAGGGAGCCAGGGTAGGAGCTCACCTTCAGTACAACATTTTCAGGAAATATTATTACAGAATTTATCAGGATATATTAAAAAAATCAAAATACACTGGGTTTCACCATTTGAAAGAATTATCTTCTGAACATTTGCTTCATATTGTTCTCATAGAAACCATCATATAAAGCCATTACATTAATGATTATTATAGTTAAAATGTATATGGCATTTTATATGTACCAATTAATTTACATGGACTGTCTTATTTAGCCTTAAAAATAGACATTTGACAAAGGAAATGACAATGATTTTTTTTTCCCATTTACAAAATAAGGAAAAGTTAAGTAGACTGAGAGGTTAAGGTGCTCCAGGAAGGAAATCTAAATAGGAGACTGTTTAGTGCAGCCGGGAATCCATGCATTCCTAGCTTTAATCTATTTCACCAAGTTTCCTCTAAATTTATCTTGACTAGAATTTCAGATCATCCTGCAAAATTTCTTTTAACCTGTAATAGACAAAAAGAAATTTTGACTGGCTTAATTCCAACCATTTTATTTTTTCAAAGTTCTGTAGTAAATTTGAAGGGCCAAAAACTGTATCTTAAGTTCTAAAGGTCTCACACAATGACTCATTTGGGAGGAGCAGATGAAATATTTCCTAGCTCATTATTTAATTTGCATAAGTAAGGGACTAGTCCTGTCAGTGATTCACTTCCCAAGGGTTCATAGTTGGGTAAAGTCAAGTTGCCTTTATATACCTGGCGCTAGAGCAGGATTTGCCAATGTAATTTTTAAAATCACTTGAAAAAGTCTTTGTTCAGAGTACTTTTCACATTTAGAGAAGTGATAATTCCCTTTGCTTTTGTATGTGTGTGTTTGCTTGTGTTCAGCAACTATAATCGACAGATACTATTGAATGACAAATATTTATAGAAGTAAAATAAAATATTTATTTTTCTAGTATAATTCCATGCATTATGCAGATGAATTGTCATTATTTAAAGCATCTTTAATGTATGAGCAGTGAAAATGGAACCAGTTTATTTTATATTTAAGAAGAAAAGGGAGGGAAAAAAGTGAATTCCTAGTCACTGAATTTCAATTTGTCTCATAAGTTTGCATTGCTATAGTCAAATAAATATCCACTTGGTATACTTTAGAAGAAAATGGTGTTTAAAGTTTATTTAATTGCAGTTTACTCTGTGTTCAGATGTCATTCTCTTAAACTATTCTCCACTGTAGCAGAGAACACATGTACTTTCCTGTTATATGTGTCAGGGAAAATGCAGTGAATTTTTTTCATGTTTTGAATGGACTTTTATTAATATTATTACTACATATGTTTATAGTTTATTCTGAATAAATTTTCTGTGAGTCTACAAAACAACATTAAATGTAGATCTCTATCAAATAGATGAAAACCAAAATACAGCATTATTTTTTATTTATTTTTATAACTTATTTGATGTTTTAGACAGATAATTTAAATTTATATGAAATTAATATCAAGTTAAAATATGTATTTGTGTAAAGTGTTCATAAATATATATTTATGTAATTATATATAAAAATATTTTCTCATGGCAAAACATTTCCTGCTATTCTATAAAACAAATTCATCTTTACCCATTTAAAAATCTATCTAGTGAGTAATCTTTTTTATGTCTTTGTCATTGAACAACAAGTGGGATCCTGCTGCCTGCTGCAACCCTCTAGGCAAAATCCTGGAGGCAGAGGCTTGGTGAGAAAGGAAAGGAGTCTTTATTCAAAAGGTACACAATTTTGGAATAACAGCTTTCCATATGCATAAGTCACTTAAACCTATAAACTAAGGCAGAAATTTTTTCAACTCTTGAGTTTCAGCTTAAATCACTTAAGCCTAACAACTAATGCCAAAATCTTTAACTCTTGAGTTTCCCTTTCATTCCTCCCATTAAAGTTTAATTATATTTTATCTGTAAAGTAAGTTTACAGACTCAAACAACATAAGATACAAAAGCTACACAATTATGGAAGAATAGTAGGCTTCTGCCTTAGATCCCGTATCCTCTAGAAGACTCAAAGAAAATGACCCCGCTAGCCTGCATCAGGCAAAACCAGTCCTAGGCTGTACCCAGAGTTCCTTCTCTCACTTAAAATAACTTCCTTTGGAAAATTTAGGCAGCTCTAGCATGATCATCAAGCATGCTCAAGGAAGAGAAGAAAGGAGTCTCTGCCTTCCTTCTGTTTGAATCTTCCAGCCCATAATTCCATGTGCACTGGAGGCATTCATTGTCTTAGCCAATCCCCTCCTAGACTGTTTACCATTGGCTTGGGCCAACCCCTCCTACATCCCCTCCCTAGTCCTCTCCAATAATCTGATCAGATCTCTCCGTATCACCTTTATTATAAAATCATTTTAAAATTATGGAAGATGTACTAAAATGCTAAAATTAATACATATTATTCTACATTAAAAATAAAATAATTAACCTGTAAATTAGAATAAAAATTATAACTCATCCTCTCTTACTATCAAGAATCATATTCTGAAACCCTCTGGGGTTACTTTGTCAATGTGATATAAAGTGGGAGTTATATCTCTGATACTTTTGAATGTCTCTCCCAATATTTAAAATACATAAATTTTATTAAATTTAATAAAAAGTACAAAATATTTTAGTAATATAAGTTTATAAGTATAAGTTTATACCATTATGGGTTGAATTCTTACCTTCATACCTCACCAAAAGAAAGATATATTGAAGTCCTAACCCTGTATTTTCTAGAATGCCACCTTATTTGGAAATAGAATTGTTGCATAAGTAATTATGTAAGATGAGGTGACACTGCAGTAAGGTGGACCCCAACCAATTCCAGTTGGACTAAGGTTTATAAGAAGGCTGTTGGAAGATAGAGATAAAGGGAGAGCACCACCCACACTACAAAGACAACAGAGATTAGAGCTAAGCAACTACAAGCAAGAACAACAAAGATTGTGGGCAGAAACAACCGAAGCTAAGAAGAGGCAAAGAAGGCTTCCTCTTCAGGTCTCAGAGAGGGCTTGGATGTGCTGCAATCTTGATTCTGAGCTTCTAGCCTCCAGAATTGTGAGAGAATAAACTTCTGTTGTGTTAAGTGATCCTGGTTTTGGTACTAGTTAAGGTTAGATTCAAATATGAATTTTTGAATCTACATAAAAATAGTTACTTCCCCAGCCCTGAGAAATAACATTTTATCTATCATTTTTAGGGAATAGTTAATTACTAGATAACTGTCAAGTTGCCTATAATTTCTTTGAATACAAAGGAATAGGGCATAAAGCATAGAGTGCTCGTGTGAGAATTGGGAAGCTAAACCTATGGAATTAATTTTCTTTGTTCTTTTTGGGCTGCAATTTCTCCTCCAAATAAGAACTATATCTCTCAGCCCTCTGTGTACTTTAAATAAGTCGATTTGAATATTAAATAAGGGCACATTTGTCAAATTATTTGAAAATTAAAACCATGGGCCAGCATAAGGCAGTATCTTTATGTTCCTAGTATCTTACGTGTTCCTGGTCTGCACAAGCGTTTCAGGTTTCAGATGTCATGCTATTTTATTACTCTTACTTCAGGGAAAAAAATTCATTAAACGTTAGTCAAAACAGATTTAGTACCACTTATGACCATTTGTACATCTTTAATTGTGATTCCTGATAATTATTTATATTTTTTTAACTTTCTACTAACACATTCCTTTCTCAAAAATTTAAAATAAAAAGTCTCAAGTCTTCCACTACCCAGTTCAGAACTATTTCCTTAACTGTGAAACTCCAATTATATATATTTCATAGATTTCTCTGCAAAATACGTCCAAATTAGAACTTACAAATTTTTGTCTCACATATGCCCTATCCCTCTCATCTCAGTACCTCAACTACCTACAAATTCTTAGAAACCTGAATTTTAACCTTACACTTTCTTTTTCCTTTTTTATACCTATTTGTTTCCCTAGCAGCTTGCCCTGTGTATGTCCTTAATATTGCTCCAATCCATCCACTTGTCTTATTTTTAATGTTATAATATTAACTTTAAGCTCATCATATCGTGGCAGTTGTCTCCTACAACATCTGATAACATTACTGATTTATCCTCCACATTGCTATCAGAACACTGTTAAACTGCCAGTTCAGTTATATTGACACGTCTCATTCCTTGGCTTTATTTTGGGGCTTAAGCATAGTAGTGATGGGCTGTTGCATTCAGGCTCCCTTACTTTGGTGCTAAGAATGCCTCTACACTTGTATTCTGTACAAGTAACTATTTCCTGCTCTGAAAATTTTCTAACGGCCCTTTTAGGGATGCCTGCTAGGCAGTGCTATGTGTATAATCAAAAAATTAAGATCATATTGATGCGTTTGGATATCCTAAGTCAATACGGGAACAAGCAGATAAATGCTTGGTGATCAAGATGAATAAATTCACCTTTAAACACATACACACACATGCACACATACAATAATCCCTCATTCTAGCCAATGGGAAAAGACTACACAGTTTTCAAGTGGTGACTCATCTTGCATGAAACTGGTTGATGCTGAAGTAACATTCCTCGTGATGAGTCTTTGATGAGATATCCTCCATTGTTATTCTATCTATACTCACCATTCAGTGAATGCTTTGTCACTGAAGGTGATCCAAATTCTCCACTTTTCTCTGTCTTCAAAGGCCTGAGGTATGGTTGTGAATAAGGGTAATATGTATTTTTTTAATATTAGAGGAAATACTTTCCATCAATCATTATTCTCCTATTTTCCTATTCTTACTGGTTTTTGCTCTCATCTCAAAAATCTGTTCTCAATGGTCTCAGTAAATTTGTTTAGAAACAAAGACTTGGAAGACCCAGCACAAATCTTTCATAAGTCAAGCAGAGCAGAACCTACAAGAAAATAAATGGCAAAAATATAGGGAGGAATCATAAATGAATATCTCAAAAATTATCATGCCACAAAAATATTCCCTTAGAAAGGGCAGTTCTCTATTGAAATATTTGCTATTTGAAAAATTCAACTTAAAGATGCAGAGCATGGTCCGGAAGGCAGATATCATTAAGAAGATGAATGAGTATAATCTCTTCTCCCTCCACCTTAAATCATTGGAAAGCAAAAAGCAATGCATCAGTTTAGAACTATAAGCCAACAATGACCTCTGAAATTTACTTCTTTGCATAGGAGAATTGCCTACAAAGTCAAGTTACTAGTAAGTTTAGAATCATGAGATTAAACTCAGAATAACTTGAGAGTTTAGCATTTGATTTTGGCATTATTTTTTTAAATTCAAATTCAACAACTCATTAGCACAGTAAGCTGTTTCCCTCTAATATACCTACATAATGTGCCTCTATAGTTTCTTATTAAATTAAAAAAAGTCTTATTTGAGGTTAAGTGATTTCAATTTTTATTTTAATATGTCTTTTATGGTATGTGTTGTCTAAAACTAGCATCTTTTCCAAATACCTGTAAATATTTTTCTCTCTAATCAAACTGTTTGTAAGAGTGACAGTGGAGTATATGTAGTCCTAAAAAATGATCATTCCAGTTTTCTTCGTGCCAATTTGCTTTGGTCTAAAAGATATAATTTTTTAATGCTCTTTCAACCCATTATGTTTTAAATACTATGTACAGTTCATGTAGTAAAAGGCAGCAGGGTTACTGTGTTCTTTAATGTTTTAGATCCATTCGATTTTCCTCAAAAGACCACTGCCTATGTTTTAACCATATGTTTTGCTCTCTCATGTAAATCTTTGAAAAATATTCCACACACATTTTTTAAATTTAGGCATATGCAAATTATACTAGCAGTTTACCCTCACCACTTTTTTTAACTTAACATTTATTGAGTATCTTGCTATTTGTAACATATTTTAGGTATATTATGTTGGAGAAACAATGATAAATCAGATATTGGACCAATACAATAGTGAAGATAAAATAACATAAGTGTTTAGAGGGCTAACATGAGTGAACAATACAGTCTAGTTTTATAATTGATCATTTAGAGGTAAGGAAAAAAAATGTTTTACATGTAAAGAATTTATTGAGCCAAGGCCAAGAATGGAAAGGAGCATATATAAAACAACAAGTTTTGGGTAAATGGAGGTTTTGTAAAGAGGGGTGATGGAGTTGGAAATTTAAAAAGACTATTAAGTTTAGAGCATAGACCTACCCGAAGTCAGTATGAGGATTTAAAGTACTTACATAGAAGAAAGTGGGGATTTGTTGAAAGTTTTTGAGCAAAATAGTGACATGATGAAAATTAATAGGATTAATCTGTCAGAAAACTATAAGATTAATTGAGATGAAGAGACATTGTGAAGCAAATAGTGGTTCATCCAAAATTCACTTAATGCCAACTATTTACAAAGTACTCCTAAGCACTACAGAATCAAGATAAAAATCTTGCTTTAAAACTTGCGAAGCATTGAGGAGACAAGTTAACCATTAAAATAAAACCATATGACAGTAAATAAAACTTAGAAATTTTAAACCTTTGTCTTGGTGCTCCAGTGATTAATAAAGTCAGGAGTATAGTTTTATGATCATGAGCACGGGCCCTGGAGTCAGACAGCCAGAACGTGTAGCTGGCTCTACCGTCTTCTAGTTGTATGGCTTTAGGCCATTTAATCCCTTTGTGACTAAGTATTTTATCTATTAAAAGGGAAAAACCATAGTTAAAATCTATTTCATAGATTAAATGTGAGAACTAATAAGTGTAAAACATTTATTAAAATGTCTAACATTTTAAATGCTAAAAAATGTCGGCAGAAATGAAATCAGAGTTGACCTGGGAGCTAAGAATGCTGAAAAAGATCATTTAACTCAGAATTATTTGAAAGTAGACTTTAGCTTGAGGTAGACAAAGACATTTGATCTGTGACTAGGATGAATCAAGACATATAGACATAGAAGGGAATGAGGCCAGAGGCAAGGCTATATCAAATTCTTGCTTAATTTTGCAAAATATAAGACACTATTGCATTTTTTAAAAATAAGAAATGCCATGATTCCATTTATAATGGAAAAGAAATCCTCTTTGAAGGATAATTTAAATAAATGATACATGAGGAGCCATTAAAGTCAAAGGGGCTGACATTGCAATGATTCATGTGGGAATAATGTAAATATAAAATAGAGCAATTTCAGTGGGGTGAAAAATGGGGCAGAGATAAAAGAGACCTTCTAGAGAGGCCCTTCAGAACATGTGAAAATTGAGACAAAGAAGGAGGAGTAAAGGATGACTCCAAAGTTTCTGGCCAGTAGGTATAGAAGAACTGAAAAATGACAGATACAGGGAGTACCTGTGGAAGAGCATATCATGAATGAATAATGGGAAAGGTCAAGCCAAGGAACTTGTATAAAGGACCTATGGACAAGGGCGATGTGGGATTGAATGTGTGTGGGGGGGCTGGGTAGGGTAGGAGAGAACAATGGGGGAAAATGGGGACAACTGTAGTTGGACAACGATAAAAACTTTTTTTTAAAAGAAAGAATAAGGAGTATTTCAGAATTGAACATGCAGAAAGTAAAATTCTGCCAGAATATGAAGGAGGACTGCCTGATGGTAGGTGGGAACTAACTATAATTACAATTTTTTAGTGATCCACACAAAGTCAATAAGTTAGGTCACAAAACCTGCTTATATTTCTATGGTAACATACATGAAACTGACACTCCCAATGATTGCTTTGAATATCCCTGTTCACTCCCCAAAATGATTGTTTTGAATATCTCTGTTAAAGATATGTGCTAGACCTTTCTCTTTTTTTTGTTTAATAAGTTGTAACTTATTATTAGTTCATTGGAACTGCCTTTCCCCTCACTTTTTTCAAGAGTTTAGAAGTAATACATAGAAGTGATACACAGGTAGAAATGTTATACTATGAAAAGATAATATATAACTAAAATCCGAAACTTATATACACTGTTTAATATTTTGGTTTATGCCCTTTCAGACTTTTCCTTTGTAATAGGTATAGTTTTAGAAAATATATTTTTATACCCTCCACATTTTCGTAATCTTCAAATTATCCTGGTATGGATTTTTTGCTTTAAGCATCTACTGAAATAAAGTTTCCCACTGCTTATTTATTTTGTATTTGCCTGATTAGAAATAAAATTATGAAACTTAATTCATATGAGACAAGGTGATAGAGCTTGCTTCCCCATTGGTTCTGGGAACCATCTATGATCTTGAAAGGAGGTAGTTGCTGGACAAAAACATCTTGTGAAAAAAGGAAAAAAAAAGAATAAGAAAAATCATAGAAGAACCACACTCTGAAGATATCCTGTCTAGAATTTTCCTTACTGTTAGACTCCCTGTTAAACTTATATAATAAATTTTCTTATTGTTTATATTATTTTGAATTGGAGTTTCTATTACTTGCAGCAAAATATATCTTACAATATATATAAAAATAGAAGTCAGTGGGTTTAATATAGCTTATTAGATTTTGTTACGTTTGTCTATTCATGAAAAAAATCACATGAATTTTTATTAACATAATCTGGACTATGTAAAATGTTCTCTATAATTTCCATATTCATATAAGCTGGGGTTTCTAGTCTCAGCACAATTAATATTTAAGTCTAAGTATCTCTTTGTGTGAGCATGCTGTACAGTGTGCTATATTTAGCTGCATATGTCAGTTATACTCTCCCCATGCATACACAAAAGCCCCCAGACCTGACAATAATGAAAAATACCTCTATACACTGTCATATATCTCTTGGATGGAGGGAAGGCAACATCCCCCTAGTTGAAACTGTTTGGTCTAGCCCTATACTAGTTCTGATATTGATAAACTTATACATATAATCCAAACCATTTATTGAGCTCTTACAACATGCTCATATTAGACTTAGATGCTAGTATTACAGAGATATTAGTAAATAAGACATGGAGCTTTCCTCAAGATTGCATCTACCCAGACATACAATTATTCATTGTATCTTTACAGTAATTGGATTCAGCCTTCTCCAAATAGATGGAAAACTGGAGTGTTCCTCTCATCCTAACAGCAAGACTGGGTACATTTTATTTTACTTGAATTCAACAGAAAGCTGAGGTCACAGAGAAAACTGGTCTAAAATATAAAGAAAAATGGGACACTAGCACCAGTTTACCTGTGGCAGAGGGTTTAGACAAGGATCACATACAAACAGATAAGAACTACACTGCAGTATTAACATATTGCTAAAGTCTGAGGCTAGCATACATATATAGACGACTGGGAGTAGCATGCACCTGCAAGGTCAACCTTACAACCTCCATGGCGGTGCATTGGAAATATTGGCAGTAGGGTGAGTGAGCAGAGACATCCTTCCTGAGCAGTTCAGGTGTGGAGAAGAAAAGCTGCCACAGCTGCAAGGAACACACAAGGATCTACTCATTCCACTCTTCCATAAAGAACGAATGTCTTTCATTAAAAAAAAAAGCTGAGGTACATATATACTATGAAATATTAACCATAAAAAAGAATAAAATCTTACTATTTGTGATAGCATGAATGGACCTAGAGTATATTATACCAAGTGAAATAAGTCAGTCAGAGAAAGACAAAGACTATATGATTTTGTTTATATGTAGAATCTAAAGAATAACATAAACAAACAAAACAGAAACAGATTATTATAATAACTATGTATGGTGCCTGGTGGATACTGGAAATATTAAGGGCAACACTTTATACAGTATATGATTGTTGACCACTATTCTGTGCACCTGAAACTAATACAAAATAATATTGAATGTAAACTGTAATTAGAAAAAAAAAACCCCAAAACAAAGGCCTTATACCACTAGGTGAAGGACCCAGAAAATTAGAACTGTCTTATCACTGGAGAAAAGGCAGAATCATTGAGAAAACACCTGAGCACCAGAGACACAAGACTCCAAAATGAGGCTGCACCAGAAAAGAAAAACATAGCCTTCCTGTCTTCTACCACTATACCAGTGAAGGAAGGTAATAAGAAATTAAGCATCTACTGGGGAATATAAAGATGATGGAGAGACCACGTCTAAGGTGGAGAAGGAGAGTGAAGGCCTTAAGCTGAAGGTAGAGCTGCAACACTGAGGAAAATCCCCCAATAAACCAACCAAAAGCCAAAACGCACAATAGTACCACAGAGATTTAAAGTTGGTAGTGCACTGAAAAAGTATGTGTAGCAAAAACAATATCCAAATTGTGCACAAGTCCTGGCAATATTGATTTATCTCCCTACTAAAGGTCTAGTAGAAAAAAAAATATGTCCATTTCCAGTTACAAATTCCCTTTGTCCTCAGTCTCTGTCATTCTATACATTATATCCCACATGCAATTAAATATTATGATACAAAAATTTTAGAAAATAAGAAGCGAAGCATTCAAGACTCAGAGATGACTCATTATAAAAGTATGTTAAAAATTAATAAATGTTCTGATTATTATGTTCCTAGGAAATGGGGACAACATACTTCATGAAGAGACAGGATTTCAGCAGAGACAAAAACATTAGGAGTAAATCAAATGCAAGAGTTAAAGTAAAAACACAGTAAAACAGATGAAGTAAGATATTGATGGACTGGACTTACCATTAGATTCAAGACAGCTCAAAAAAGAATCAATGAAAAGGTAAATAAGTCAGTAATAATTATACAAATTGAAACAAAAAGAAGAGAAAAATAGCAGAATCTAAAGGGATATAGGTTAATATGAAATGTGAACATATGCTTAATTTGAAGCATAGAAGAATAAATAAAAAAAGGAGGGATTATGCAAAAAGAAAAAAGGACTCATGGACATGGACAACAGTGTGGTGATTGCTGTGGTGAGGGTGGATATAAGGGGACTAAATGGTAATGGGAAAAAATACAATAAAGCCCTGGCTGATGTGGCTTAGTGGATTGAGCGCTGGCCTGTGAACCAAAGGGTTATTGGTTCAAATCCCAGTCAGGGTACATGCCTGGGTTGCAGGCCAGGTTCCCAGTGAGGGGCACGTGAGAGGCAACCACAACTGATGTTTCTCACCCTCTCTCCCTCCCTTCCCCTCTCTTTAAAAATAAATAAATAAAATATTAAAAAAAACACAATGAGGATTAAATAAAAAAAAGAAGCCAAAGAAATATTTAAAAATATAAGGAATACAGATTTTCAAAAACATTAAGAGATATTAAACCGAAGGTTCAAGCTCAGGGAACTTCAAAGAGAATGAAAACTGAAACCAAACCCAAACAAACAGAAACAACAACCAGAAAGAAAAACCCACATGTAGACACATTTCATGAAAAATGGTAGGGTAGTGGTGAGATTTAAACTTTTAATACAATGCAGAGATGAAGAGAAAAGTCATGAAACCAGAAAAAAGAAAATAATTATAGCACATCACTTGGTAAAAACTATGCAGAAGACAACTGTGGTATTTTTATTTTGTTTTGTTTTTTGTTTGTTTGTTTTTTAATGAAGTTACACATACACTTACCATATGGCCTGGGTGAATCAGGCAGAATTTTCCATCTATGACCTTTGTCCCCTGTTGTTACGCTACTAACAATACTAAGAGTATTATCTTCCATGGGCATAAGGGACTTTATAGATAAAATTAAGGTTACCTATCAGTTCATTTTAAAATGAGGAGATTGTGATTATCCATGTGGGTCAATGTAATCACATGAATTCTTGAAAGCAGAGCTTTCTCCTGGGTGAGGGCAGAAGTAGAAGTTAAAGATATTCACAGCATGAGAAGGAATCATTGTATCTTTGCTGGTTTGAAAATGATAGGGACACATGAAAAACATGAGAATGAACTGAATTCTTCCAATATCCTGAATGTGCTTGAGAACAGATTATTTCAGAGATTCTATAAGCAATTATGTCCTTCACACCTTGATTTCAGATGTGAGATCTTACACAGAGAAATCACTTAAGAGATTCTGTGCCTGCAATTCTGACCTATGAAAACTATGAGATAACACATATGTATTGTTTAAAGCCACTAAATTCATGGGAATTTGCTAGAGCAGCAATAGAAACCTAAAATACCAGATATTTGCCCAAGAGAAATAAAAACATCTTCATGTAAATCCTGTACATGAATATTCTAGTATTATTTATAACTACCCAAAACTGAAAATGGTCTAAATGTCCTTCAGCTAATAAACAGATAAACAAGCAGTATTTCTTTTATGTACTGACTGCACTTAAAATTTTATATCTACTTCATCATGAGAAATCTCCCTCAATCTAAAACCATTTGGTTCTGGCTTATATATGACAATACCATAAGCTACAACAAATATCTTATTAAAATATAAGATTATATAATATTATCTCATCCTTTCTTTCTGTCTAGTCTTTCAGTCTCTCATAGGAAACAATTAACTTGTTGCAGTTTTATTTTTAATTCTTAAATTCATATAAAGTGCTGTCTAGTATCTTATATTCTGCTACATGATTTTAAGTGATTATTAGTTGATTTATTTCAGATACTTCTCAGGACTTAAGGTGACAGGTCAATGATTATCAATGCTATTGATTTTTTTTTTTAAGTTTCATGAACTCTATTATCCATACCATTTTTCAGAGTGTTTGTACAAAGTTTTCAAATAACAATGACTTTTCAAAAATAACATATGCTAAAATTTTTTGACAAATTTCAACATTTTTCATGATAAAAATTTGAAGAAAATTAGGAATAGAAAGAAACTTCCTGAACATTATATAGGACTTTTTATCAAAAATCCAGAGCTAACATCATATTCAATGATGAAAGACCAAAAACTTCCCCTTAATGTCAGGAACAGAACAATGGTACTGATTTTCACCACTGCTATTCAAAATTTTACTGAAAGTGCTAGCTGAAGCAATTAGTCAAGAAAAAAAAAACCAATAAAGTATCCAAATTAGAAAAGAAAAAGTTAAATTATCTGTATTTGCAGATGACATGATTTTATATATAAAATACCATAAATAATACACACACACACACACAAGCTCTGGAGCTAATAAAAATATTTCAGCAAAAGTATAGGTTGTGAGATTAACATCAGTTACATTTATATACCAGGAATGAGTAATCTGAAAAGGAAATTAAGAAAACAATATCATTTACAATAACATCAGGATGAATAAAATACTCAGGAATAAAGTTAACCATGGAGGTGAAAGAATCGTTCACCGATATTTATAAACTATAGGCAAAAGACCTAAATAAATGGAAAGATATCCTGTGTTCATAAATTGTAATACCTAATGCTGTTAAGATGTCTATACTACCTAAAGTGATGTACAGATTCAATGCAATCTTTATGATGATTCCAACAACCTACTTTGCAGTAATGGAAAATTCAATCTTTAAATTTAAATGCAATTGTAGAGGGCCCTGAATAACCAAAAATATTTTTGAAAAAAAAATCAGAGGACTTAAACTTTCGCTTTTCAAATTTTACTACCTAAGTACATTAATCAAAGGAATGTGGTTCTGGCACAGGATAAACATATAGAACAATGGAATAGAATTGAGAGCCCAGAAATAAACACATGCCTCTATAGTCAATTAATTTTCAATAAGGATGCCATAACCATTCAATGGTGAAAAATAATATCTTTTAACAAATGATACCTGGAAAAATGAGTTTCCATATGTAAAAGAAAGAAGTTGGACTTCTACCTCACACCATATAAAAAAATTTCCCCAAATGGATTAAATATATGTCTATATATTTATATGAATATATACATACATATATTAGGCAATGAATTCTTAGATATGACAACTAAAGCACAAACAACAAATGAAAAAAATAAATTATATTTCATCAAAATTAAGAATTTTTGTGTACCAAAAGACATTATTGAAAAAGTAGAATTACAGAATGGGGAAAAAATTTGTAAAACATGTATCTAATAAGGGTCTAGGGTATAGAATGTATAAAAAAATAACAACTAAAAAGCAAAATGATAAATCACCCAATTAAAAAATGTACAAAGGACTTGCATAGGCATTTTTCTAAAGAAGCTATACAAATGGCCATGAAACACTTGAAAACATGTTCAACATCATTAGTCATTAGAGAAATGCAAATCAAAACTACAATGTCATACCACTTAACATCAAGTAGGGTGGTTATAATTAAAACACACACACGTGTTCACTAATTGGAACTCTTGTACACGGCTGATGGGACTGTAAGTGGTTAAGCCATGACGGAAACCACTCTGGTGATTTCTCAGAAAGTTAATCACAGAAATACTGTGTGGGCCTGAAATTCCACTCCTAGGTATACACCCAAAGAATACAAAACAGGTATTTAAATACACACTTGTTCACATAATTCATAGCAGCACTCTCCACAATAGCCATTATCCAGTTATAAAAAGAAATGACATGCTGATATATGAAACAACATGAATGAACCTCCAAAACACTATGGCAAGTGAAAGGAGCTACACATTAAAGTTCATATATTGTATGATTCCATTTATATACAAAATATTTGAAATAGATAAATCCATAGAGACAGAATTCAGACTGGTGGTTTTGAGGGTTCTTCCTGAGATACTTATCATTGGGCAAAACTATACTTGCATACATGGCAATTTAAAAATTATGCCCTGCTCATGTTATGCTAAGAACAATCTAAAAGACTGGTTTTCTTTCTTCCTTCTTTGGATATGGGGGTTTTAGTGAGTTGAAACAAAGACTAGCTAGAGTAAACATCTTGTCAGTGGCCTTGGCACTGGCATCTACAAAAAAGATAATATAATCAATATAGTTGATTATAATTTAAAAATATTTTTCTCTTACACAGCTATTATAACTGCAGTTCTTTTTTTTTCCTCTAAATTGTTTGATTTTTTTCTTGAGTAACAAGCCATATTTCTTCGGACATTTTTAGTGGTTTAGTCTGCTATTTTTTGCCTCCACTATTTGCTCCTCCATAGTGTGTGATCTTTAATCCATTTTTTTCTCATTGGTAATATTATAATAAAGAAAATTGACTGCACCTAGTTTATTTCCCTATTGATTTGAACATTATAAATGTCATAGCTTACTGGGAGGATCTTAAATATTATGTCATGCTAATGATTGGCTTTCTGCTCAACTAATACCTGAGTAATTCAAATATCTAATGAACATCTGATTCTGACACAAAGTCACTCATAAACTGACTGAAAAAACCTAATCCACAGTCTGCACCATGTTTATAAAGGTCGATTACAGTTGCTACCACATTGCCATTTCTTATTGATTTTTGCCTTTTAACACTAATATTTTTTATTAGATTCCATTTCATTACTCATCTTTGATGTCTGTGTATTTTCACAATATGCAATTGGGTATCACTAAGATGTCTCTCTTTTCCATGCTTATCTCTTAATAATATATAGTGATGTAAGCCTTATTTTCTTGTCAAAAAGGCTATTCCATTAGGTTCTAGCTACGATTTAGTCAAAATTGAAGTCTAAAGTTAATTTTTAAGGTCTCCTTTAACTTACATACTGAAAATCAATCATGAGTCCTTCTGTATAAAGACATGGATAGGAAAGGCATTTATGCCAAGGATAGGAGGTGAAATGAAGTTTTAAGAATACCTTCTGCCTGTCGAATTTCTAGGGAAATAATTTCTGTTCCATATCTGTAATTTCAAATGTCTTCTTTGAGTAGTGTGTGAATTTTAGGTGTATTTTTTCAGAGACTTCCTGATGCTCATAATGCCCTTTCCCCACCCCACTTCTAATCTGGTTTTCTTATCACCTATTGCTTTTCATTCAGTTTCTTTTGGAGATTGTTGCGTAAAATCTTATTGCCACTTCACGTTGACTGTACTGACAGAGGTGTTAAGATTTCCTTGACTGTCATTATACATATGCTTAAACCTATGTACTTACCAAGCATTTATTCTATGGAATGTGTATAGTTTGATATAATAATAAAATGACGAGCTGATGTTTTCAAAGGCTGTTAATTTCCTCTGCATTCATTCACTATATTAAACCATTATTGAAACCTTTAAAATGTCAGGCCATTTTCTTTTTCTCTCAATATAATTCCAAAGGATACTGTGTTCAAGAAAATCAGTCCTGTTACTATTACAAGTGTTCATAATCTGCTGAGTGATATTATTTTTGCTGAACAGCTCTGCCTTACCAAGTGCAGTGACTCTGACGGTCCAGTGCTTTGTCTATTGGTTTTTTACTTTACAGTGGTCAAAATATTCATAATTATTTTTAGAAATTTAAGATATTTTTATATAATGCTGACATTGTTTCATTTATTTTGAAAAAGCACTTAGTTGACAAAAATTTTAAATAGAATTTAACTTATGGAAAATGCACAATTTGACACTATTATAAAACCATGTATATACTATATACATATATTCTATGTATGTGTATACTTATGTGTGTGTATGTATACACTAAATGGAAAAAAAATATTTTTCTTAAACACATATTACTATAATGAGTATAAAATATAATATACTCAATATGAATAGGGTAAATACAACTAACCAAATTAATCCAACCTCTTGAAAATGAAGAATTTGATTATTTCAAAAGTGTTTAATGAATAGGATGTCCAATTATACACAGCATTTCCTCATTTTTTATTATTAAATTTTTCATTTACTTATCACTTTTCACCCAGATTTCTCTAAGTACTTGATAAATTGAAAAATATTTCTTCTAAAGAACATCTAACTTTTGTTTATTTTAAAGAGATATTAAAGCATAGTATAGTATCATGTCAAATACTAGGGAAGGCAATTTTGATGAAATTTTGGATAGAGGTATTTGCGTCTTACTCACTCAAGGTAGCCAGGGTTTTTAAAGGTATATGTGAGGCGTCAACTGCAGTCTTCAATTAAAAAGGAACAACAATATAGTAGTTGACACTTTAGATTCCTTTCCCCACTGCACACACAATTTTTGTCTTTTTTTTTATTGGTTGATTTATTGCTTCTTTATATGGACTAGCCAATAAGCAGTGGGAAGTACAAGAGATAAGTAGAAGTCACTTTAAAAAATAGTAATAAAGAAGGCTGTTTTACTAGTGAAAACTATTATTTTTCCATTTTTTTGTGTGGTTAAAATATATATAACATAAAATTTGCTATTGTAACCATTTTGAAGTACATTCAGTGGCATTGAGAACATTTATACTATACAACCATTACCACCATCCTGCTCCAGAACTGTTTTCATCTTCAGAACTGAAACTCTATCCTCATTAAACAGTAATGCCACATAACTCCCTCTCTCCAATCCTGTCCACCACCATTCTGTCATTAAAAAAAAACAAAACTCTCTTTTTTCCCCCACCCCACAGCCCCTGGTAACCATCATTTTATTCTCTGTAACTATGAGATTGTTTGTTTTATTCCAAATATAACTGATACCATGAATATTTGTCTTTCTGCATTTGGTTTTACTTCATTCAACATAATGTACTCCAGGTCCATTTATGCTGTCACAAATGTTTGGATTTACTTTTCTTTTAAGTGGGAATATATTCCATTGTGTACATATAGTACATTTCCTTTTCCATTCACACAGTAATGGATAGACACTTAGGTTCTTTCTATACTTTGTGTGACTTGATTCATGCTGCAATGGAAATGATTTTATTTTCTTTGGATATCCAGCAGTTGGATTTCTGGGTTGTATGGTAGTTTTATTTTTAAATTTTGAAGGAACTCTCAGATAGTTTTCTGTAAAGGCTATACCAATTTATATTCCCACAAACATGTACTAGGATGTCCTTTTCTCCATATCCTTACCAATACTTTTGTCTTTTGACTTTTTGATAATAACTGTCCTAATAGGTGTCAGGTGATACCACACTCTAATTTTGATTTGTGTGTCCATGATGCTTAGTAATGTTGAGCATGTTTTCATAACCTGTTGGACACTGTATGTCTTCTTTGGAAATGTTCATTCAGGTCTTCACACATTTTTTATTTTTTAAAAGTTTTTAAAAAAAAGATTTTATTTATTTTATTTTTAGACAGAGGGGGATGGAGGTGGAAAGAGAGGGAGAGAAACATCAATGTGTGTTTGCCTCTTGTGTATCCCTTACTGGGGACCTGGCCCTCAACCCATGCATGTGCCCTGACCGGGGAATGGAACCAGAAATCCCTTGGATTGCAGGCTGACACTCAGTCCACTGAGCTACACTAGCCAGGGCTCTTTACACATTTTTAAAATCAGGTTTTTTTGTTGTTGTTGTTGTTATTGAGTTGTGTGAGTTCTTTATATGTTTATATATTAATCCCTTATCAGATATATGATTTGCAAATATTTTCTCCCCTTCCATAGTTTGCATTTCACTCTGTTGATTGTTACCTTTGTTTTGTAGAAACATTAGTTTAATGTAGCCCCACTTGTTTATTTTTGCTTTTGTTGCTTGTGCTTTTGGTGTCATACCCAAAAAAATCATGGCTGACACCCATGTCATGGAGCTTTTCCCTTATGTGTTCTTCTAGGAGTTTTTCAGTTTCATGTTTAACTCTTTAATCCCATTTGAGTTGATTTTTATATATGGTTTAAGAAAAGGGTCTAATTTCACTATTTTACATGTTGATATTCAGTTTTCCAAGCACTATTTATTGAAAAAACTCTCCTTTTCCCAATGTATTCTTGGTGCCTTTGTAAACAAACAAACAAACAAACAAACAAACAAACACAGTTGAATACATAAGCTTTGGTATATTTCTGGGCTTTTTGTTTGTTCCATTGGTTTGACCATTTTGATGCCAGTCCCACCTTGTTTTGATCACTATAGCTTTGTAATATAGTTTGAAATCCAGAAGTATAATGCCTTCAGCTTTGCTCTTCTTACTCAAGATTGTTTTAGCTTTTATGGATCCTCTTTAGTTCCACCCAAGTTTTAGGAATTCTTTTTTATTTCTGTGAAAAAATATCACTGGAATATCAATAGGGATTGCATTAAACCTCTAGACTGTTTTGGATAATATGGACAATTTAACAATATTTCTTATCAAGGTCCATAAACAGATATCTGTTTATTTGTTTCTTTAATTTCTTTTATCAAGTCTTCTAGTTTTCAATGTAGAAATCTTTCACTCTGGTTAATTTGTTCCTGCATATGTTATTCTTTTTGATACTATTATAAATAAGGTTGTTTTTTAAATTTCTTTTTTTTGGGTAGATCATTGTTAATGTGTAGAAATACCATTGTTTTTTGTATGCTGATATTATATCCTATAACTTTATTAAATTTTTTTTTAGTTTTCACAAGTTGTTTTTTGTTTGTTTTGTGAAGTCTTTCACATTTTCTAAGTATGAGATCATGTCACCTGCAAACAGAGAAAGCTTTACTTCTTTATGGTTTGGATGTCTTTCATTTTGTTTTCTTGACTGGTTACTCTTGGTAGGACTTCTGTTACTATGCTGAGTAGATGTGGTGAGAAAAGGCACCTCTTTTTTTCCTGCTATTGGAGGAAAATCAACTTTTCTGTGAATGATTTTGAGTGTGATGTTAGATATACACTTGTCATATAAGGTATTTTTTTAATGTTGAGGCCCATTACAAGAAATAAAGATTACAGACCAGTATCCTTGATGAACATAGATACAAAATATTCAATAAAATACAATACATTAAAAGCATCAAGCATCACAATTAAGTAGGATTTATCTCTAATATGCAAATCAATAAAGGTAATATACAACATTAAACAGAGTTGAGAAAAATTTCATCTTATATATCTTCCCAGGCAAGGGAAACAAAAGAAAAAAATAAACAAATGGGACTATGTGCAAGTTTTTGCATGAAAAAGGGAGACCGTTAACAAAATAAAAATGCAGCCCAAGGAATGGGAGAACATGGTCACCGATACATCTGATAAGGGGTAATATCCAAAATTTATAAAGGACTTACAAAACTCAACACCAAAAAAAACCATACCACAGCCCATTAAAAAATGGGCAAAGGACCTGAATTGACACTTCTCCAAGAAGAACATATAGATGGCCAATAGACATATGAAAGGATGCTCAGTGTCAGTAATCACCAGGGAAATGCAAATAAAACCACAATGAGATATACCTCATACCTGTCAGAATGTCTATCATTAATAAATTAGCAAACAACAAGTGCTGTTGAGGATGTGGAGAAAGAGGAACCCTTTTGCACTGTTGGTGAGAATGTAGACAGGTGCAACAAATGTGGAAAGCAGTATGGAAATACCTCAAAAAATTAAAAATGGATCTGCTTTTTGATCCAGTCATCCAATTTCTGGGAACATATTCAAAGGAACCTAAAACACTAATTCGAAAGAACGTAAGCACCTCTATATTCATTGCAGCATTATTTAAAATCATCAAGATATGGAGGCAGCTCAAGTGTCCATTAGTAGATAAGTGGATAAAAAAACTAGGGGACATTTACACAATGGAATACTACCTGGCTGTTAAAAAGAAGGAAATTTTACCCTTTGCAACAGTATAGGTGGACCTGGAGAACATTATGCTAAGTGAAATAAGTCAGTCAGAGAAAGACAAATAACATGATTTCACTTACATGTGGAATCTAATAAACACACTGAAATAACAAGCAAAATAGAGACACGCTCATAGACAGAGAGCAGGGTGACAGCTATTGGTGGGGGAGGTTAAGGGGTGGAGGGATTGAGCAAAATGGAAAAAGGACTGATGGACATGGACAACAGTGTGGTGATTGCAGGGGTAAGGGATATAAGGGGATTAAATGGTAATAGAAAAAATACAATAACATTAAAAAAATCATATGATGATCTCAATAGATGCCACAGAAAGCATTTGTCAAAATTCAACATCTTTTAATGATAATTAAATTTTAGAAGTATAGAAGGACCAGTCCTCAAAAGAATAATCGAATTTTCAAATAACCACAGAATGCCCACAGAAAGCATTACAAGAAACAAAAAATATAGAGAGAGTTTGCTATGAATAAGTATATAGGATATGTGCAAGAGAGTTTACTATATTAGGAGCTTTTTTTAAAGAGGAGAAACTTTAACTTCAACATTAAGCACACTATATTGTCAAAGAATAGATACTTATTAAATTTTTGTTAAATAAATTCACTTGAGGTACAAAATTTTATAAAATATTAAAAGTTTTATATAAATTTTTAGGAATAAATTAGCTCTTGTTGTGACCTCTAGTTGGGCCCCATACTTAATTTGGGATGAAGTAAAGAAGCAGATGCAGTTTAAGCAGAATAACTTTAATCAGAAAAAGGAGGAAGAAATGAGGAAAATTTTCTGGAAGGCATAGCAAAATACAAGAAAAGTTGCTATAGAATTGTTAAGCGTTTCCTTAATATCAAAAATAGATTAGAAGAAGCTGAAACAAAATGTTTTGCGATTCAAAAGAGATATGCTATGTTTACAGAGAAGTGATCAGAAATGACTACACACATAAAAGTAAGAAAAAATAACTTTGATAGACTTGATGTTGGCATGATTAAAGATCTATAAATTCAAGTGCAGTATTATCATATGCATGGCTTAACCAGCTTATATAATCTACATCTGGACATCTGAAGTAAGTATAAAATCAATTCAATTGGTCATAATGATTATCCCCTATGTACCAGGATTTATATTAACATCTGAGAATAGATGATAGATAATAAATAGAGAGGTATGAATAGAGATATCTCTGTATAAAGACAGAGAAATTTAGGGATCAGTTTCTTATCAAGAAGTTAAAAATCTAGCAAAAAAAGAGAAATACATAATTAAAATAAACTGAAAATGCTCTTTTACACTTGCAAAAAATGGATTTTGAAGGTCAATTTGTTTTCAAATAATAGGAAAGTTAATCAGGTCAGATCTAGAGTCTTCTGAAGTAGATGCTTCTATTTTGTTTTAAGAAAGGAAGATGATTGGAAAACAATATCATCTGATGAAAATTATATAATATGGTGAGCTGATGTTTAAGATTTCATCTGTGTAATGATCAGCCTCTTTTGCAAAGTGTTCATAACAACATTCTATCTTTTCACTGGGTAGGTTTGTGAAGAGTGCAGAAGAGGAGAGTGTCTCACTGAGCATCCAAGATTCAGAAAATCATTTTGTAAAGGGCTGGTACCCTTCTAATGGAGAATGAAATGAACCTTGTCTTTTTTGAAAAATGGAGATATAATAATTGTCCTAAAGTCCTTCTGAGAATAATATCATTACAGCCAATATCTCTTCAAATTGAATGACATGGGAACAAAGTTAGAAAGACAAATTTATGCGCAAAAAAATTATTCAGAATTCTTGACTTTAAGGGAGGTGAATAAGCTTCCTCGATTTTATCCTGGATTCAAGCCATCATAAAAAAAATATAAGTAAGTTACAGGACAAAAAAGCAAAAGGCCATATTTTCTGTGTCTTCTCTATTTAATTTTCTCCAATAAATATGATTAATTTAAAGCAATATCAAATACATCTTAACTTTAGAACTATAAAACTGTCTTCACATAATTATAGTCACTAGTATGGGAAAAATTACCAATCCTGCTTTTGCGATCAGAAAATAAGAAATGATTACATTTCATAGGCATATGGTCTTTATTTATTTTATGTTTTTCTGCATAACTACATAAAGTGAAAAGTCATCTTTCCTCCTTCCACTGGGTAATAAACTAACTTCATAAATAATTCAGAAAGTTAAAATTAATCTGGATTTTCTTTTAAAAGTTATTTCCATTAAAGAAACCATGTCTTAAAAATGCAGAGAGAAATATATTATGTTTTAGAATAATACCAATCATATTCTTTTATTAAACATACAACAAATCTTTGTGATTGAAATGTTGAAAATCTGGGGGAGGAAGAAATTTTCCCCTTCTAGGTTCTTCTTGCTGGTCTAATAATTAAATCAACATTAGACAGATTAACATGAGAGAATAACCAAATTTAATTACACATATACATGTGGGAACACCACATACATGAGAGACTCCACATACATGACAGGTTCAAATATAGAAAGTTCAAGTGGAGTATATATGGCATTCTCAGGTAAGGATAAGGTAAGGTGTTTTGTTTCAGAGAGGAGGAAGGTCACTTGCAGGATAAGAACAGATGCTCAGTAAGTAGAAATTTGCCCTGGCATATAGACTGGTCATAACAATTTCTTTCTGGTAATAATCCTTACTATAGTTTCTTAGGAGCCTACAGAGTCTTGATTGCCTTCAGCTGAAAATAGTTTATATGAGGGAGGGCTGTTCTGAACCCATTCAAAAGGAAATATTTTATTCCTCCCAAATAGTTGTTCACAATCCATGTAAGTGAACAGCGATCCTTCAAAACACTGTGGAGCTCCAGTTGGTGTGGCTCCATGGATTGGGTACCTGCCTGCAAACCAAAAGGTTTCCATTTCGATTTCCAGTCGGGGTACAGCCTGGGTTGCAGGCCAGGCCCCCCGTGGGGCCCTGGGAAGAGGCAACTGATCCATGCGACAGATGTTCCTCTCCTCTTTCTTCCTTCCTCCTCCTTTCTCTGAAAATAAATAAATAAAATCTTAAAAAAACATAAAACTCTGTGGTGGCAAAGTTTAAACCTAATAAGGATATATGCATATGTACTATAACAAAGAGCTTTTCAGTTTTTCAAGTACTCTAAATCCTCATACAAAATTTATTTTTTGACATTATGTTCATGTAGATTTATGTTTTTATAATTTCTTAATTTAAAACTCAGGTAAAAAGCTTCTTTAATGAATGCCTCAAGTTAAATACATTATAGAAAGTTGAAAAGTTGAATATGCCATACCTGAATATAAAGTGTGAATAGAAAATCTGAACTGCAGCTGAAAGCAATATTTTTACCTTCTGTCAGAAATTCTCAACTTATTAATTAGAAGAAACTACAAAACAATATATAATTTCCATTGTTCACATACCAGTACTTGTTGTTGGCCAGATATTTCAGTAGCTGGTTTAAGCTATTAAGATGGAAATCTTTAGGATTAACCTTAATTACTGAGGTATTTTTGGATTGCCAATTATATGGTATAAGTTCTAGAATCATTGTGTCTCATTCTTTTCATGATCTAGTATGAATCATTTAATAATTTCTCATATGGCATAGCACATCAGGGAGCACAAAACCTTTGGGATCACACAGATATGTATTCAAATATAACCCTGCTACATATTACCTGGATAAACTCGAACAATACAATTAACTTTTCATAGCTCCATTTTCCTTTTCTGTAATTGGAGTTGATAATAATTATTCTCAAGGGTCATTGAATAAAATTCTGATTATCACAGATGCTCCATAAAATAAATGTAATAAAAATGTATTTTTATCTTGCCCACGGTATACTTTATTTGTAAAATTACTAATTTTTACTTGATGATCATTGTCTTCTAGTCCTGAGTTTTGTAATTTTACCACTAATTAGTCAATAAATATCTGGCAAATGACTGCCAAGCTTCCTAGGCCAGAGACTATGTCTGATTCAGTACCGAACAGTCATGAAAATGAAAATATAAATGAATTAAATTCAATGTTATGCCTATTGCCCTACTTGTGTTTTCAACAATATATCAATCTTGTGTACATGATAGATAGGCAGATAAAGAGATTATAGATAATATATAGAAAGGTAATAGAGAGTTAAACATATATCTATGTCTATATATATATTTATCTAAAGCATGGGACATGATTTTATGTCATAGTTAATAAACATATAATAAAGATCAATAATGTATGAATACAAAACACTCTATTCCTGATCATCTAAAACATGTGAAATTTTCTGCCAAATATTAAAATCAAAGTTGTGAAATACATGTTATTTGAAGAGAATACCACAGAGCCCGGGATGCTGAGAAGGAGGCAACCTGTTTTCCAAACCTTCAGGGAACCTTTAAAAAGGCAAGGTAAGGGCAACTCCCTGACTGGCTGCGTTTACATTATATTAATTCTCAAGTGCTTTATTATTAATCATGTTAAAATATGTTCATATCCTCTCTTTATTTTTTGGCTTATTAATTCTAACTACAGTCTTGGGGAAGAATCAATGTTGTTCTTTCCAAATAACAAATGAATAAACTCAGTTCAAGGATATTAAGTAACATATTTAGGATCAATGGTGCAAATTAGAAGCAGAGTCCTGCCTGGAAGTTTGTACCAAATTTACAAATTTAACTATCACTTAGGATTTTAGGCATCCTAATCATGTATCTGTCTATACCCTTAAACAGCTTTACATCTACTGGCAGTCCATCAGCATGATTTGGGTTACAAAACGTGGATAGTCAAGGAGTGGATGGTCAAGGAGAAGCAAGAGCAGGTAATATTGCTTTATCCCTTGGAAGTTCTAAAAAACATTCCTTCTGGAACACATGGAACCTTGATAATCCTCAGTTTAGGCTTGCATTTTATTTTGCTTTTGCTTATTGTTCATGGCATGGAGATATTTTCATTATTTCTTCCTATCAAAATTACAAATTGAACAAATTTTACAATCAACAAATTAATGCTGTTAGAAATTATTTTTGAGTTGAAAACTTAAAAGTCTTTTAAGTTTTCTTTTAGAAGATCCACTCTTCTAAAAGATCAGTATTACAGTTTTTTTTTGTCTTTTCAAGACTTAACAAAACTCTTTAGAATCTGAGTTTTATAATAATTATGAAAATCTGATTTGAACTTGATCAATGGCCAATGGACTCATAGAGCAAAGAAATACATTTGTGCATATTAACTCATGTATATACACACACACTTAGATTTGTAGATAGCCATCTGTATTTATAGTAAGCTAAACATTAGTTCACACTGATGCCTTCAACTCTAGTTCATTACCACATGGATTATTCCAGATTTCTTCCCTTGCTTGTTTGTAATCTCCACTCCAATGGTGATAAACTGATTTCCCACTATCCACCACCCATCCATTTAATCATTCAATCCAAATGTACATGTATATAGCTTTATAATTGTTAATCTATACCCTCATGTGAAGAACTTTATTGACTAGAGTACAGTACTTATTCACAGTTTCTTTTGTTTTTCATCTTTCAGGTTCCACTCATTCCTAAAGTTTCTCCCCTCCCTCATCAATAAGATTGTCTTATACATTGGTAGCACAGTTAGATTGTTTTGTCACATTGTTTGTTCCATTCTGAGATACTTCATCCCCTAAGATTTATTAAAATTTGCATATATTAAGGTTCATTCTTTGTGCTATAAAATTCTAAGTATTTTGATTAATGCAGTGTTATGTAGTAAACACTCAGCATTATACAGAATAGATTCGCTGCCTTTAAAACAATCCCTTGTGCTTTACCCATTTTATCCTCCCTCCCTTTGAAATCCTGGAAATCACTGATCTCTTTATCATTTCTATATTTTGCTTTTTTAAAATTATGTATATTAATGGAATCATACAGTCCATAGCATTCTTAGACTGGCTTTTTTCACTTATCAGTATGCATTGATGATTTATCCATGTCTTTCTTGAATTGAT
The DNA here is from genome assembly GCA_004026545.1 of Mormoops blainvillei. Classification (NCBI taxonomy): domain Eukaryota; kingdom Metazoa; phylum Chordata; class Mammalia; order Chiroptera; family Mormoopidae; genus Mormoops; species Mormoops blainvillei. Next base: position 117,941 of record PVJD01001083.1, on the reverse strand, counting down.
AGTTCATTCCTTCTATTGCTGAGTAGTTTTCTACTACATGGATGTACCATTAGTTGTTTATCTATTAAAGGCCATCTTGATTGTTTTCTATTTTTTTGTGATTATGAATAAATCTTCTGTGAACATTCACTTGCTGTGTGTGTGTGTGTGTGTGTGTGTGTGTGTTTATAAGTATCCAAATCATTTGGGTAAAAACCAAGGAGCATGATTGCTGGATTCTATGTTAAGCCTGTATTTAGCTTTGCAAGAAACTGCCACTGACTTCCAAAGTGGCTGTACTATTTTGCATTCTCAACACAATGGCATGTTTTATAGCATTTTGCAAGTTCATCAGCAATTTTTATAATTAAGTTTTTGGAGTTAGCTTTATGTTTCTGTCTTGTCCAGTCTTAAAACATATATTTCTTTTTTATTTTATTTTATTTTATTTTAAATTTTTAAATTGTTGCTCAGTTACAGTTGTCCCCAATTTTTCCCACATTACTCTCCCCTGCCCTACCCATCCCACACCTTAAAATATACATTTCTTAATGAAAGATGTGAAGTTTATTCACATCTTTGCTGTTCTTGTTTTTCTTGTGTGTGTGTGTCATCACTTTGAATGCTTTGTACTCATCCAGATTCTTTTTCTTTTCCTCTCATTTTGAATGTTTTGCATTGATTGAAGCTTTTCTTACTTTTGCTCTCTGTACTCTATATATTATGTTAGTTGTTTTCCTTGAAGTTTTAAGATGCATACCTAATAAAGTCTAATACCAACATATTCATCTTTATCAGCCTCTCTGTTTTTCTGCTTTTGCTTTCTACCTACTAACTATATTGCTTTATTTTTAAATTGTACATATAAAAGTAACTTTTATTATTTCACATAGTCAGTATTTGTTTATTTTTAAATATATATTACTGTTTTGTTTACTCTGAAGCTTTTCCATTCCATGCTTTCTTTCTATGATTACTTTTATTCATTTCAGGAACTATAACACTTAGCAATACCTTTTGTGAGGTTGTTGATTTTAAATTTTCTTAGACTTTGGTATATACCAAAGATGTTTATTTCAACTTTATTCTTGAAATAAACTATGCTGGTTATACAATTCTTAGGTAGGCAGCTATTTTGTCTTAACACATTGAAAATATTGCAATCCATTCTGACTACTAATTTCAAAGCATTTTTGGTTTAAGAAAGTTAGCGTCTAAATTTATAAGAAGAAAATCTTTTTTTTGTCACTTTTAAGTTCTCTGTACTTTTGATTTTCTGCAGTTAGCCTACAATGTGTCTAGATGCAGGCAATTTTAAATTTTTCTTGTTTGTGAATCATTGGTGTTCCCAAATCTGAAGATTTTTCATACTTCTGACTTTTGGTACATTATCTCTAGACATATTTACTTCCAATATATCTTTTCTGTTTTATTTAAAGAAAAGATCTTCAACAAGTTTCCCTGCCTTCATTCTATCACTCACAGTGCAAACAGTGAACTTTCTAAATGATAAATCTGATTTTGTTTTTCTTACATTGAACACTTATATTGGATTTCCAAACTAAACTTTGCTGTACATTAATGATGCTTAATGTTTTGGTTCCCAACTTCTCAAATCTCCTATTTAATTATCTTCCCCTCTTACCATTACTACATCATCTCCATTGTGCAGTTTTGTTGCAAACTGATTTTTTTGTATATGCCACAATCTATTTATTTATTTTTGTATACACCATGCTCTTTTTAGTGTTCTCTTTTTAACCTTTTGTCTTTCTCCAACTCCCATTACTTTCATCACTAACATTATTGTCTTATTTTTTTGCATGAGTCAATGTCTTAGTTGTGGGAGATGAAGAAATAAAAGCATCCAGTCTTAAAATGTACATCTTAACAAAAGAATACATTTACATTTTTGTTTTTCTTCCTGCTTTTTGTGTGTTTTTAGTTGTCCAATTTTGCCCCATCTTCATATTTAGTTTTGCTATGATTTCATCCACATTCCATGCACATGCATGCTGATTCGAACTGTATTTCTATTATTTTAAAAAAGTTAGAACAGATACGGGAATTGCAAAAAAATTCTCAGTCTGTTTTAAAGTTGAGACTTAGAGGTATGAAGTTTTGAAGGATTATATTTCAGGAACAATTGCCACTGCATAAATATATGAAAATTTATGTAAATGCTAGACATATTGCTATAACCAGTTATGTTAAATCTTGTCACTACTACAAGGGCATACCTGCTATCTCTGCTGCTGAAATACAGGGACTTTAAGATATCTATTTGGCTTCTGGCAGACAGAAAATAATTTCTTATGGAGAATTATCTAAGTCTCTTTTTATTAATTTGAAGTCATTCATTTCTCATGTTATCGAAAATTCTTCAGAAGAAGCAGGTTCTGCTTTAAAAACTGTATCTTGCTGTACTATGTGGTTTTCTTATTTAGTTATATTTTTTCTTTAAATGTGCACTGTGCATTAAGAATTTCAGGTCTTGGCCTTCCAGCATTGGCTTCTATAGTAACTTATATTTATAATACTATGAGAATTGCCATTACTGTAGTTAAAGTTGTGAGGTGTCTAATTTTACCATTAGACTTGAAGTTTCATAAGAACCAAGGACTGTAGCTATTGTTTTCACTCCTTCTTTCCCATAAACTAGGAAAATGTTTCACATATCATTTATGCTCTATTTCTGAATGAATGAATTGACAAATGAAAAAGTGGACATAAAGAAGAAAAAAGTAGTAATATAAAAAACAATATTCCCAGTAGTTTGACATATTATTTTTGTTCTGTTATGTTTGTTAGTAGCAATTATTATAATTATTTTTAGTATCCATGTTAGTAAATATTTAGGTTATTTAGAGTGATCTTGTGATAAACCACTATCTTTCTTCAAAATTCTGCTGGCTTGAGGAGAGACACATGAAACTAAACACACCCACCAAGGGTGAGGGAGAATCCAATGTGATTATCTTGGTAAGAGAATTATAACACAATACTTCAACATTGCTTCTCACCCTACTTTTCTTAATCTTTTCAATTAAAATATAAAAATACTTTCAATAACCACAAGTTATGTTTCAGTTATATTATTCATGTTGGTTATTTTGGAGTGAATGTTGTGTTCTCCCAAAATTCATCTATTGAATCCCAATATATGAATTGAGTCCCAATCCCAGTGGGACTACATTTGGAGACAGAGCCTTACAGGGGCAACACCAGGGTAGGGCCCCGATTGATAAGATTAGTGTCCCTATAAGCAGAAAACTGGAAAACTCCTTGGTTCAGTTCCCTTTTTCTTCTATCTCTCTCTCTTTCTCTCTCTCTTTTTTTTTTCTCTTCTCCCCCTCACCCCCTACACAGAGGAAGCCCCTGTGAGGTCAAAAGATAAAATTATAATAATGATTCATTTTGTTCCAGACAGCAAATACAAACTTAACTAACATTTTAAAAAGTTTAGCAAACAGGCAAATACAATAGGTATATAAGCATTAATAGTATTTTATGCATCAACAATGACTAGCTTAAAAAATAATTATTAGTACCAACAAAGCTTCCATTATGCTTTGAGAGATGTCTGGAGTCTTTATATACTAAAACTTTAAACTATTTTTGTGGATTTAACATAATAGTGCCTTGGTATCTTTTATGGGCTACTCATCACTATTGTGACTTACCTAAACTTTTACTCTAGGTTAAAATGCAATGAAATACATATAGTTTACACTTAAAAATATATCACTTCTTGCCACTATAAAGAATGCAATTTTGTTTAAAAATACTTGCTTTGTAGGCAGATAAGTAACCTGCCAAATAATATAAGAAAAACCTATTTACTGTTAAACATAAGCATTTCCAATAAGAAATTATATCAAGATAATGAGATGTAGCACTTATATAAGGTATAATCTCAAGTCATTTTAGAATCAAATTATCTTTTATGAATAATTTAATCTTATATTCCTGGAATAGTGATTTAAAAGTATTATAATGTTAATGTATTAAAGAGCAAGGCTAAACTTAAACTTTTATTTAAGTTTAATATTAGGTAAGTCTAATAATATTAGGTAATTTGAAAAGTTGTGATTGTTTTGAAGATATCAAATAAAGAAGCTTATTTCCATTGTGCTGTTTTTATTTCAAAGTGCTTATTAATCATATACAAGAGAAACAACTAACATTGAGTTTAGTTAATAAAATATTAACAAAGTAAGAAATTCAAGGTACCATGATTTTTAAATTTATAATATTGTAAAAGAGAACAAATAGTTTCCTAAAAAGCTGTTACATTGAAAACTAATGTAGTTCAAAGTTGCTTTACTGTATTTATCTAAATGGCAATTTTATCTAAAATATTTTAATTTTTAAATACCCCCAAATGATTGATATACAAATTAGGTTATATGTTCTTTATAAAGCATTACCTTTCTGTAAATATATTCTAATAAATATATGAAACAATAGATTCAGTGTTTGCATCCACTTTTGGGATGGCATATATAAGAAGAAAAGAATAAAAAGAAAACACTTGCTGATCTGCTCTTGAAATATTTCCAATTGATTTAAGGAGAAATTTAAGTTAAATAGTATCCTCTAAATATAGATTTCTTGTGTAAATTCCATTACAAGAGTGATACCTGTGATATGTAGGGTATGTTTTCTTTGTGACCAGGATTATTAGAAGTGTACAAGAAAATTACTGCTCCTATAATTTGGTGAAGTTTCATGTTTTATTTTTCTTATAGATGATAAATTTTAAGATGATAACTTTAGTATGTAAACTGAGAAAAATATTGAATTCAATTTTAGAATTATAAATTCTTTAATATGATTTCTGCATAAGTAAAATTATTATAAATTTTTAATATAGTTTAATAGCAGTAAAATAATGGCATTATATCACTATCTCAAGCAATATGCAGTATGTAGTACCCTCATCAGTGAAAAATAAAAGTAGGTTGAAATGGAGCCCTGGGTCTGCAAACAAAAAGAATTCTATTTATTATTCATTTGAAATCAGCTATTGGCACCAAGCTGCTCAATTTTGAAAACATTTACTCCTCCCAGGAGTGGTTGCTGTTAAAACCCTCAAATGAGGTTGTAAAATTTATGAGGAAACAATCAAATAGTGGATCATATAATAACTGTCTCTGTGAGAATACAATCTATAGAGCATCAATCTTTTACCCACCATTCACCATCAAGGCCACAATCTCTGAATAAGCTCTTGGAGATTTTCTATTTAATTGTTCCAAACAGGATTTATGAATGCATAATCTACAGTTCTTGCATACACATACACTCACACACATGCATACACACACATCTAGTAAATTTTTGAAACTAAGTCCATTGTTGGATCTAAAGTTTCCTTCCTTCGTTTCTTTTTGAGTCAACAGGTTCCATGCGAGGTCCAGAGTTTATGGATGTCAAATGCTTATGATGACATCCACAGTAAGTGCGAGACTATGGAGTTCAAAGTTTTGCAACTTTGAACAGATATTGAACAAATTCAGATATTCAGATATTAAACAAATAGTTAATTATGTTATTCTTTGAAAGAAATAAAAAGTTTCATCTCTAAAACATAAACAGTTAATTAGCTAAGAAAATAATTAATTGGCTATGAAAATAACTAAATGAACAGATTCTTTGTTCATCATTAAAAAACTTGGTCTCTTACATGTAATTTAGGAAATGGAATCCACTAATCATTTTTATACTTTCCAGTGGTATTATAAATGCTAATGTTTTTTCTGAAAAGATGCATAGTTAGGACATGATAGAAATACATATAGCTAATGAAAACCTTGTGTATATTAAAGAAATTAGATTGGGCATACCTTACATTTAAGGATGATTGCAGGTGGGCATGCTATAAGTAGATTTTGCATGAAAAGAACTTGTTTAAGAAATGCAATACAGATGGTTTCACTTTGGGTTATGGGCACACAGTGTGGTATACAGATCTTGTGTCATGAAACTATACACTTGAAGCCTATATGACCCTATTCACCAAAGTCACCCCAGTAAATTTAATAAATATTTAAAAATTTTATTTATTTTTAGTGAGAGGGGTAGGGTAGGAGAAAGAGAAGGAGAGAAACAGCAATCAATTGGTTGCCTCTCACATGCCCCCAACTGGGGACCTAGCCCACAACCCAGGCATGTGCCCTGACTGGGAATTGAACTGGTGACCCTTCCATTTGCAGGCTGGCACTCAATCCACTAAGCCACATCAACCAGGGCTAATAAATTAAAAAAGAAAATCTTACCACCTGTGACAGAATGAATGGTATTATTCTAAGTGGAGTAAGTCAGATATATACAGACAAATACCATATGGTTTCACTTATATGTATAATCTAAAACAAAATAGATCACCACCACCACCAACAAAACAGAAACAGACTCATAGATACAGAGAACAAACTAATGGTTGCCAGAGAAGAGAAGGGTTGGGGGACTGGTTGAAAATGGTAAAGGGACTGAGAAGTACAGATTGGTAGTTACAAATAGTCACAATGATATAAAGTACAGCATAGGGAATATAATGAATAATATTGTAATAACTATGTAAGTGCCAGGTGGGTACTGGAAATATCATGGGAATCAATTTGTGAAGCATATGGGTTTCTACCCATTATGTTGTATAGCAGAAACTGATGTAAGAAAACACTGAATGACACTGTAATTGAAAAATAAATTAAAAAAACTTTTAAAAGAATAGAAATGCAGTAGAGAGAACTTCAGATAATATCTTTCAAAAGATCACATGAAAACTCTTAGTAAGTGTTGGAACAAGTAAAGTTTGGTTCTACATTTAATTTCACTATAAAACTTGGACATTTGTTCAGATCTAAATGTGCTCAGGGTTATTGAATCCTAGATGTATATTAATCACTAAATGACTTTAGGCAAACTAATTTTTAATTTGTATACACACCCATTCTTCTCTCTCTAGCTAGCAAATTGACTGGGCAGAGAGCTTTCCAAATTAAACTTCGCAGTTTTTGATTCAAAGTTCAGTTTCCACTAAGAACAATCTAATTTTCTCCACTTCAAATGTACTGAGGACTGGTAAAATCCCTGACCTTCAATCAGAACCAAATGAATTTAATTCTCAGCTCCATTAATAAGTCAAAGTTCAAAAGCACAAGAATAGTGAGCTTGGAAATATCAAGATGCTGGTAAGGGAACATGTTTGCATTGTTCTTAAGCGAGAGTGTACTCAAGTGGAAATGCAACTACGGCAGACCAAGAGTTGTGCAACTCCCATCATTTCTGATACTTGAATGCCTAAGGAATCCATGGAGACTTCATGAATTCAATCACAGGATTACTAGAAAATAAGCCCTCAGTTTTCCTTTTTAATGTAAAAAAAATAAATGAGTCATAAGATATACATGCATTAGTTAAATTAATATTTTCCTAAATTACCTATTTGATTCATGTATGTATGTAAATAATGTAGTGTCAAAATTTCAATTACTAATATTAGATCCTATGCTGGTATTTTTGGAATTCAGAGGAACCAGATTTATTTATTTGTTAATAACATTAGTAATTATGTATGTTATAACTGTGTTTATGTTCATAAACTTTACCAACATATTGGATGGTGAGGTAGATGATTTTATATATACTGGTGTTGGTTGTATTGAGATTATACAAAAACAAACAAATAGATAAAATGAAAAATAATAAAATACTTGGGAATTAAAAATAAATAATTATTTCTTTCCATGAAAAAATCCATAAATAGGTCAGAATAGTAGCTTCACAAAATTTTGAGTATCAAATCTTATGTTATCTTTGTGTTCTGACTTAAGTGTGTAGTTTTTATCCTGGAGGTTACCTCATTGTTCACATGACTTTTGAGTTCCATGCTGATACATATTAATCCACATTCAGCCAGCAAAAGGGAGAAAAAAGGATGGGCAGAATATCAGCCTTTAAATTGAGTTTTATGCCTTTAGAGTACTTCCCATGAGGTCCACGCAATAATTTCTCTAATAACTCTTTGAGCAGACATGTAAAACAGAAATTGGTCACATATGGTCACAAATAGCTGTAAAGCATGCTGGAAAATAAAATGTAGTTTTCTTCAGCTTGTCACATTGTCTAAGATGTGAAAAAAGAAAGAAAAGTTTACATTTGGGAAGGAAACTAGCAGTCTCTGTCATAGAACTAAAATTTATAATCTCTTTTTCTCTTCCTCCCCTCCTTCTTCTCTACTTCTTTCTTAACAAGTGAAAATATAAAGATGAAAAAATCCAAGTGACTAACTCAAGATTATATTACTAACTATTCTCATTCCAAGTTCTGAATCTTTTTACTGATACTATGTCACTTAAAGTAAAACAGGGATATTCAAGGTTAAAAACAAATGCTACATTTATTTAATCCTTTGGAGTTGATTTTTGTGTGCAGTATAAGATGTGTCTGATTTAATTATTCACATATAGATATCCAGTTTTCTCAGCACAATTTATTGAGGAGACTATCCTTTCCCTATTGGGTATATTGGCACATTTTCAAAGATTATTTCACTGTATATGCATGGGTTTATCTCTTTGCTCTCCATCCTGTTCCATCAGCTTGTATGTCTCTTTTAATGCTAATACCATACTGTTTGATTATAGTAGCTTTGTAATATAATTAAAATCTAGACATGTGTGCCTCCAGCTTTGCTCTTCTTACTCAAGATTGTTTTAGCTGTTATGAGTCTTTTGGTTCCTGTATAAATTTTATTTATTTTTATTTCAGTGAAAAATACTATTGGATATTGATAGGGATTGCAATAGCTCTTTAGATAAATTTGGGTAGTGTAAACATTTTAACAATATTAATTATATCAATACATAAACATGGAATAACTTTTAATTTGTTTCTTCTACAATTGCTTTTATCAATGGCATATATTTTTCACACCTTTCTTTCACAACTGTGCCTAAATTTATTCCTAAACATATTATTCATTTAATCCTATTGTAAATGGAATTTGTTTTCTTTCTTCATTTTCTGGATAGTTCATTGTTAGTGTATAGAAACACAATTGATTTTTATATTTTAATTTTCTATCCAGCAACTTTATTGAATTTGCTTTTAGTTTTAACAACTTTTTTTCATGGAGACTTTTGAGTTTGCTGTATATCAGATTATGTCATTCACAAACAGAAAATTTAATTTCTTTCTAATTTAGATGCCTTTTTTTCTCATTCTTGGCTTATTCCTCCAGCTAGGGCTTGAAGTACTATGATGAATAGAAGTGTTGAGAGTGGGCAACCTTGTCTTGTTCCTTCTCTTAAAGAAAAGGCTTTCATCTTCACATTGGATATAATGTTAAAAATGGGTTTGTTATACTTCCCCTTTATTTTGTTGAGGTACATTCCTTCCAAATTAATCTGTTGAGAGTTTTTGTCATGAAAGGTTACTGTACTTTGTCAAAAACTCATCCTGCAACTATCTTGAAAATCATGTGGTTTTAGCCTCATAAAACAGAGTTGGAAATGTTTCCTCTCTTCTGTTTTTTGAAATAATTTAAGAAAGGTTGGTATTAATTCTTCTTTGAGTGTTTGGTAGAACTCACCAGTGAAGTTGTTTGGTCTTAGACTTTTGTTTTTTGGGGAGATTTTTTATTACTTATTCAAACTCCTTACCAGTAATCAGTATACTCTGATTATTATGGTAGCTTGTATGTTTCTAGGAATTTATCCATTTCTTCCAGGTTATCCAATTCATTGATGTGGAATTGTTCATTGTAGTTTCTTATGATCATTTATATGTTTATATTTGTGTGGTATCAGTTGTAATGTTTTCTCTTTCATTTCTGATTTTATTTGAATATTCTCTGTCTTTTCCTTTAGCTAAAGTTTTGTCTATGTTGCTTATCTTTTCAAACAACAACAACAACAACAAAAAACAGCTCTTACTTTTAGCTTTTTTAATGTTTTTTTTTCCAGTCTCTATTTCTATAATTTCTGATCTGACCTTTGTTTTTTCATTTCTCTGCTAACTTTAGACTTAATTTGTTCTTCTTTTTAAAGTTCCTTGAGATGTGAAGTTAGCTTGTTTTTCTTTTTGTAGGCATTATTGCTATAAACTTCACTCTTGGAACTACTTCTGTTGGCAACCCATAAGTTTGAATATATTATTTCTAGTTTTGTTTGTTTCAAGATATTTGTTATTTCCCTTCTGATTTTTTTTGACCCTTCTGTTGTTCAAAAGTAGGTAGTTTAACTACCACATATTTGCTAATTTCTCCGTTTTTCTCTTGCTTTTAATTTCTAGTTCCATACTGCTGTGGTCAGAAAAAAAAATACTTGCTATGATTTCAATCTTTTTAATTATCTTAAGATTTGTTTTGTAGCCTAACGTATAATCCTAAAGAATGTTCTCTGTGCCCTTAGTAAGAATGGACATTAAATATCCACATATCCCTTTCTTTGCATAAGCATTCTGAAACAATATGTTTAGAAAATTAGCTAATATTTATTCCTTAGCAGTAATATATGTATTTGTAATAATATACCATATCATATAATTTAAATTGTATTAATTTAGAGAAAAATTAGAGAAGTGAAAACTTCAGAATTGATAAACTAGATTTTTTTGTAAGTTAAAAAATACACAGTCACTTCATTAGATGGTAGGTACACACCCTTAATCTTATCACACTGTAAAGCTAGTGAGTAGCCCACAAGATCATGTTTACTTCTGATGCCAAAAACAGAGAGTATAGAGGTCCCAAAACCACTCTTACTTTTACCACCAAATTGAATTTGGGGGTTCCCAAGAGCATCTTAAGTTATGATAATTCATGAGGAGTCCCAGAACTTACTGAAAGCCATTACACTCATGGTCACAGTTTATTACAGTGAAAGGATAAAGGCTAAAATCAGCCAAGGCAAGCCAGAACAGAGTCCACAAAAGTTTTGTTTCCAACTGACCTATTCCAGTAAAGGCACGGACAGTACTAACTTCTCTAACAATGAAGTATGACAATATTCATAGTGTATTGGCTACCAGAGAAACTTACTCAGTCCTTGGTGTCAAGAGATTTACTGGGGCTCAATCATGTAGGTATGGTTGATTGCCCATGTGACCATTAGTCTCTAGCCATTCTGCAGATGGATCGAATACCATACCAACCAAAGCCACACCATGAGACACATTTTTTGAGTATCTAATGTGGCCCAAGGCTCCAAGGAAAAGAAGGATACTTTTATTATGCAGGAACGTTAAGCTGAGGGCAAAGCCAGACCTCTCTTTGGGAAAGGTTAAATTATTTACTACATACACACAGACTATATTAGGAAACAGAAAAAAAAAGTCTTGTTCCCTTTTTACAGATGCAAACACTTTTATTTGGGACATAGAATGGTCTCATGTTTCTTTTACTGATGTTTCATTTTGAAAAACAGAAGACTGAGACAATGGAATGGAGATTTATATGCATTTTCTTTTTGTGTAGAAAAGGAAAGAATAAAATTTATACTAATGTCAATCTTGTACTTAGAAAGAAAATTAAATATTTTTAAAATATCTTAAATAAAAGCTTTAGGTTATAAACAGTTCAGCTTGTGAGATTGGAATTTCAGCTTTAAATTTATAGCGTGTGGAATGAAACTGTAGAAAGCATGTACCATTACAGCAAATAAGAAAAATGTTATGAAGTTCAGACTCATAGTAGTAACTATAGCTCTGTTGGTTACAAATGTGACAGAAAAGAGAACATACTGCTCACCAGCTTTTTGCGTTTTAACTCCATTGTTCTCCATCTTGCAAACTGAGAAATATATTTTACCAGTTTTGATTTAACCATAGCTGATGGACTAAGGAATAGCTCCTTTCTCCCACAGTGAAAATAATGATTTGTTTTAATGAAGTTTTCCTTTGGCTGACCGAGTAGATTTGAGGAATGACTGGTAATTTGTATAATGCATTGTTTGAAAATTATAGTTCCTGATACTAAAAAGGAACTGAAGAAATAACATTTGCAGGTATTTCAGAAATGCACAAAACAGCCAAACAATGATGTGCAGTATTTTCTTCTTAATTAATGAATAGGACATACATATTCCTCATAACATCTTCAAACTCAGTTGTAATTTTTTAGCAGCAGAAATTACTTAGAAACTGTTAGTTTGTTCAGGAATTACTATATTTAAATAATGGAAAAGATGTGTATTGATTACAAGAATATACAAAACTTTAGGTTATACAAAATTAAGCCAACTGGGGAAAAAATATACAAAATTAAGCCAACTGGGGAAAAAATGTATATACTGAATGGTTGCTTGATACACAACAGCAAATATGAGATCTTTACATTATTTTTCCTATTAAATTCCTTCATGAAATAAAAAAAAATCAGAATAAATTTTTATGAGCATCCAGGGATAACCACTTTTACCAATTTAGCTATTTATGTTTATATTTGTGTGTGCATGTGCATAGTGTAATATAATTTTAATTTTGTTTGGAAAACCACTTTTGTCACTATTATGTAATATGATGAATTTCTCTATTACCCTAAATTTTTGTTTGAAATTCTAAATTACCAATATTAGACCACTTATTTAATCAACATCCTATTAAAAATGTATTTGTAAAGTTAGATGCAACCATGAACTATATGTAAATAATTATATTAATACATTATCTTTGTTCACTTTCTTTTGAGAGTAGATTTTTCATATGCTATTCCCAGTAGTTTATTAGTGTTGATATATTTATATAGTTTTAAAATTTGTATCATCATTTTTAAGTACCTTTTTCTAAAGCTAATGATATTGAACAACTTTTTATATGCATATCAGGCAATCATATATCATCTTTGTTAATTCAAACATTTTATTTCTTTTCAAAAATTAGGTTAATTTTTTTTCTTTTTTGTTGAGTTTCAAGAGTTCTTTCTATATTTTGGATACAAGACCTTTATCACATATATGTTTGGCATCTTTTTCAAATCTGTGGCTTACTTTCATATTTATAACAATATCATTAAAATAAAAGTTTTTGATTGCAGTGATGCAGAGGGATTTCAGAAGTAGAAAGTTGAATACATGACTAAAATTAACAATAAAATGAAAATCTATAATTTTAAAATTAATTGGGATGTATTAAGTAAGAAGATAGTTTGATGTGGTATAACTGTAATGGTAAAAGACTAGAGAAAAAACTGCCTGAGACTGCTAATTGTTAGTGTTTATGAGAGTATGACCATTGAAATTTTCTTTCATTGATAACTGCTTAACAATTATTCAACTGCTAAGGGGATGTATAAAGCACAAACAGAATTTGAAAAGTTCTGAAAATTAGGAATACTTCATCAACTTTGATGCTTTGGAAACATCTCTATCAAGTTGAGCGACTGAACTGGAAGAATATCAGGAAATATCTCAATTTAAAATATTGAAATGTCAGCCCCTTAGTTATTAAGCACCAGTATTAACTCATTATCTTCCTTGAATGAGTATCAGAAGTTTGAAAAGAGGCTTATGTAGGTGAGTAGATGGTGACCATTTAAAGGAACACACAAAATCTAAAGTATTTAACATTTCTATTGAACAATTTAAATCAGATAGGCATAAAAATAAAATCAGGTATATAACTGAACCTTATTTTTCATATTTTCTAAAACTACTATTCAGTGGAGTTTTCTCTTTAAATGCAGACTCTATACATAGTTTTGTATATGATTAGTTCTGGTGTTACTCTGTTACTACTGCTTTTAAAGAGTTACAAAGAATCATCAAGAGATTGAAAAGCAAATGAGGTAATGGTACTTCTAGAAGGGTGAAAGGGACTAATTGATGTAATTATGCTTAGCAGGTAAAAATTCATACCCAAAATAATATTATGGAAATCATATTTTATCCTCTAGGTGGGCAAAGAGCCATGATATCAAAGTCATATACATAAAAGTCTTTTATAATATTAGTTTTCCATAAGCCAATGTTGTGAAATATAAAGGTCATTACTAATATGTTTAGTTAGTTGAATAAGAATATACCATCATTCTTTCTGCTGTGTAGTTTTCCATTGCATAAATGTACCATAGTTTTTTGATCCACTCATTTACCGATGGGTACTTAGTTTGCCTCCAACTATGCAGCATAAAGAAAGGAGCTCAAACCCTTCACGACAGCATGGATGGACCTGGAGAGCATTATGCTAAGTGAAATATGCCAGGCAGTGAAAGACAAACACCATATGAATTCACCTATAAGTGGAAACTAATCAACAGAACGAAGAAGCAAGCAAGCAAAATATAACTAGAGGCATTGAAATAAAGAACAAACTGATAGTAACCAGAGCGGGGAGGGAATAACAGGGGGAGAAAGGGGAAGGGTCATCAAGGAACATGTGTAAAGGACACATAGACAAAGCCAAAAGAGGGTTAGGATTGAGGGTAGGAGGTGGGGCTGGGCAGGGAAGGGGCAGTGGTGGTGGGAAAATAGACAAAACTATTTGAACAACAATAAAAAAAAACCCATACCATCAATACTGAGAATTTGTATAGTTACACTAATATTGATTTTTTAAATGTGATTTCTTAGAAAACAAGGTGACTAGTAAAGTTGAAAGTTATCATCCATTCATAATGTTCTAAACAGTGATATCACTTAATATAAACTGAATTTATGTATTTAATTACCCTTCTTACTGATTTATTCTCCAAAGAGCCAAGCCCCTCTAAAATAAGAGGAAAGTAGCTTCTGACTACATTCATTCTCCATATGATAAAACAGTTACACTGGGTCATCTTTCTTTTCTTTTTTCACAAGATGTTTGTGGTAAAATCCATTAAAATTGTTTCTAATATCTATTAAATACACTTCAAATAAAAATAGCCTATTGTGCTTGTGCTGTGTAAAACTTGTAACTATTAAAGACAACTAAACTATTGTGGAATGTTTATCTCTGTCACTTATCAGTATCAGTTATCTAGGCATTTAGCTTTTATATTTGATTAGGTCTGTAAATGAGTAGCATCTGTTAAATTACTCCATTAATAAATTAATTTTTGTATTCTAGATTTTAAAGTTATTTATTTCCAAATTAATTACATAACTGTTGTTTTCTCTAATGGTTGTTAGTTATTTATACAGAGAGTTAGACGATGCAGACCAAATATATTTCATCTTATGTTTAACTCGTGCCTTTGACAAAAATGTTGAAAATCCAGCTACTGTTCAGCATTTGCTATTGCTCTTTGATTGTTGGTTTCGGTATCTTAAAATAAATTTTTAAATGATAATTTTAAAAACAAAATAGAATATTAATACAGTATACACAAGGCTGATCTGATCATTAATAAGTCCAGCATAAATGGAATATGATGTGTTTTTATTTCTTACAAAAATCCCACTTTGGTGATGCGATCAAGTGTAATTTTGTCAGTCCCTTCATAGTTTCTTCAAGTGAAAAATGATCCCTCAAAAATGATGAATCAGTAGCCCTCTATATTCTTTACTACTACTTAATATGTTCTGGAAAAATATTTTTTATTCCTTCTGAGTCACTGGTATCATTTAAGTGTATCCTCATTCCACACAAATAAAAACTAATCTCTTTTATCTGGGTTGGTTTCAAGAGCAATATTGAATCCGTAGGCTTAGTAGTTTAAAGGCATTGAATTCTGACTGTGTTCTTTAATAATGCATTTCTTTATATTTTCTTTGTTCATGTTTCAAAAATAAATTTTGAATTCCAGGAATAATGAAATATACATATAAAAATGTTTCATGCCTTGCTTTGTCCTTGTGAGGTATTATAAGGCTAATGCATTTGGTTTTTCCTCTGCAGCACAGTAGAATGGCAATATTTAAACAGAATACTTGTAATCTGTTTTCTTCCCTGAATATAAAATCAGAAGTGGTGTCTTGGCAAATAGTCCAAAGAGCAGAATTAACCTTTATAATACAGGTAATTTCCTCAGTGTGTTGTACTAATATCGTACATTAAATAGAATGAGGTAATAAAATTTTAATCATCCTCTGATCACATCTAATGATGAAATATACATAGACATTCTAGTTTTTAAAAAAAATTGATCCTCTCTAGTGTTGGGCTTTGTACTAATTTACACTGTTTAGATATTTACATATCAATTTCTTAAAATTTTCAATCCACTTGCTTTCATTTCAGACTTAATGTACCACATGGTCATGTGTATGTCAGGGAGAGAGGGTGGGATTGGAGTGTGGCTCTCAAGGAATAAGCCTCCACAATCCCTTCCCTTGGCTTCCGAGCGTTAAGCCGCTGGATGCTGGTTTGTGTCTTCACCATCACTGCTTGCCATAGTACCAGCAGATGCTGATATGCATTTATGAAAATGATGGTCTATAATAAAGCACATTTAGGCAACTTGAAAAACAAAATAGGACGCTCTGAGCTTTACTATGCTCATGTTTTAAGTCTTAAGAAGAATTTCCTTGCATGAGTTTTGAAGAAATTTTTTCAAGACTTTTTAAAAACTTTTTTTAAGACAAACCTTGCATTGATATCACTTGTAAAAGTCCAGTTTGATAAAGTTGCTATGCATGATGCTATCTTGAAATTTGCTATCAAGAGCAATAGTGAAAACAAAGAAAAGGAACTAAAAGTTACAGTTTTAGGTTTCCTTCCTTAATAGATAATATTTTTGTATCCATAAAGAAAGCCTTGGATTATTTTTTAAAGAAGCTGGAGCTGTAAACTACTGAGATTAATTATTATTGTCTTATTATTTTTAGGGAGTGTAACAACATGATATTGGAATCAACGCTGAGAGATGTTTCATTGTAGATAGGTTTTCAGTGAAATGCTTTTTTGAGGGAAAATGAATGTAAGGGTCAGGGTATTAGAAGGAAAGCTATTTGTGCTTGCTTTGATCTTCCTGTCCTCATGCTCTTTAAAGGTTCTGACTCTTAAAGACTGATCTTTTTTTGCTGTTGTTCAATTACAGTTGTCCCCCTCCCCCTCATTACTCTCCCCTGCCCTATCCAGGCTGATCATTTTTATAAGTCTAAGTCTGCAAAATCTTTAAACATCTTTGCAACAGATGGCACTAAAGGGCTGCCATTTCAAATGGACAGACACTCTTCATTCAGTTTCACTTGACCTCCCCATCTGACTGTCACTTTACTGTTGGCGATTTTTTATGAGTTATATTACTCCAATTCTTTAAGTCATGTAAAGAGTGTCTTTAAGAAGAGCAGGGTCAAGGCTAGGTCTGCATTGCAGTTGGTAGTCAGAGAGTGTAAGAAGCATAGAAATTCATGTTCGTTTCGAAGTAAAATGGGTTTAACATCAAGTCTCTTGAATATGGCATTGCAAACCAAAGGAAACTCTTTTTCAAGGAGAACAAGTAAGTAATGGACTGTTCTCTAAAGAACTATTAAGAAACAACATGTGTTACAACTATGTAACTATAAGTGGCATTATATATAATGAGTGTTTTTTATTTATTGTTGTTCAGTTACAGTTGTCCCACTTTTATCTCCATTGCTCTCCCCTGCCCCACCTTCCCCCACTCCCACAGTCAATCCCCCCACTGCCCATGCCCGTGAGTCCTCTATTCACATTCCTTTGCTTGCCCCTTCCCCTTTATTTCCCCCATTATTCCCCTCTCCTCTGGTTATTAACCTTCTCTTTTATAGGACTGATCTGAATTTTAAATTCCAATCCATTCTCAATACTACACTCTACCATTATACTAACCCTAAATGAAAAGATTAACACAAACTCAAAAAAGTATGTCTGCAAATTTAGTTAATTCACCGATCATTTCCTTAGACAACTGATTATGTTGGATTGATGTGTGAACTAGAAACAACATCAGTCTATCCTCCAGTTTGTATGTCATGCTCTTAAACTCTTTTCTTAGTTGTTTGTATCACTGATGACTTTCCCACTGATAGTATATCAGTATATACCTGACACAGAGTGAATGGGATAATGATATTTTGAAAATCAACTCTAGGAAAAGATTGTTTTAATCAATTGGTAAAAATAGAAGTTGAACTTAATCCTTAGAACTGTATTTCAAAGAACCGCTTTCCAAAAAAATGAGAAAAATCTATATTCACACATCCCACTCAATAAATAGAAGTATTAATTATGCATTTTTGGAGCTATGAGGTCTGTAATTTATGATGCACTTATTATTATTCACAAATATTTATCAATGGTATGGTTAAGTGAGGCAGAGGAGGATGGATATTCCTGGATACCTTTCTGTGCATACACCAAATTATATATCTAACCTATGCCAGTTCTAGCACCATGGTAGTGGAGAGCAGAGAAAGAGAGCTAATGACTAATATTGCCCATAGCTGTCATTTACCCTCCCTGCACCACTGGTTTTTGTTTTGTTTTGTTTCCTCTTTTAATTATGAAATTCAGAAGTTATTACAGATGAAGTCCTTCTGAAGTAGTCAAGTTATCAAACAAGAAGAAGGGAGATAGTAAATACTATAAAATTGCTAAGAATTTTAATTCTGGCTTTTCCCATCATTTGACTTCAGTTCCAGGGACCAATTAGTTGTGCTTTAAAAATAATGTTATGCAGAAAGTCAGGTATCCCTAGAAAAACCTATTTCCCTATGGTCTCATTAAAGGCAACTGTTATCTGACTAATTTGTCATGGTCCAAGGATGTCCCCTCTGCATTAAAGAGCCACCTTTTCATAGAAAGTTGAGAGAATGGGTACCTTTAACGTGGACTTCTGTAACTGTTCTTGGGTTTCCTTGATTCATGAAAACCCTCTCCTTAGCCAGCATATAATTAAAGCTTTATTTGATTTGCATTTCCCTGATGACTGGTGAACCTGAACATTTTTTCACATTCCTGAGGCCATTTGTATATATTCTTTGGAGTTCCTTATATATTTTAAGTATTAACCCTTTTCAGACATACGATTTGCATTTTTTTCTCCAGTATCACAGGTCATCATTTCATTTAGTTGATTCTTTCTATTGCTGTACAAAAGAAATTTGATATAGTCCCACTTATTTTTGCTGTCACTTTACACATGTGAGGGCTGTTATCAAAAAGCCAGAAGAAAAGTGTTGTGAGAATGTGGAGAAGAGAGAATTCTGGTATATTGTTTGTGGGAATGTATATTGATATGGCCATTATGAAAACTAGTATGGATATTTCTCAAAAAAATTAAAAATAGAACTACTAAATATATCAACTAAAACTGATAGAGTATCCCCATTTCTAGGCATATGTGGAAAGGAGATAAAATCACTATCTTGAAGAGGTACATGCATCCCCATGGTTATTGCCATGTTATTATTCACAGTAACCAAGAAATGGAAACAACCTAAGGGTTCATCCACAGATGAATGGATGAAGAAAATGTGTGTGTGTGTGTGTGTGTGCACGCACACATGTGTGTATAAACACCAAAGGAAAAAAGAAGCCAATCTTGCTGTTTGCAGCATGGATAAAACTGGAAGATATTATCTATATGCCTAGTGAAATAAGCCAGACACAGAAAGACACATACTGCATTATCTAACATATATGGACTCTATAAAGATAAATGTCAAACTCCTAATAACAAAGAGTAGAAGGGGGGTGAGGTAAAGGAAATGGAGTGATGCTTATAAGATGATTCAATCTTGGAGACCTAATGTACAGCATGGTGACTATAATTTAGAATGTATTACATACTTGATATTTACTATCACAGTAGATCGCAAGCGTTAATCACACACACACACACACACACACACACACACACAAACACAAGGATAATTATGTGATGAGATGGATTTATTATTAGTTTGATTATGGTAATAATTTCACTATATATGTATATCAAAACATCCTGGTACAACTTAAATACGTACAATATTTATTTGTCAATCACACCTCAATAAAATGTGAAAAAATAAATATAAGCTGGGAATATCTAAGAAGCCCACCCCCCGAAACAAGCTACCTTTCTCTAAATGTTTTCTTCCATTTAGTTAGGTTATAGTCAAGTTGTAGAATTATGGACTTAAAAATGCATGCATGCAACACACACACATATATACACACATACACACATTCACTTCATTTTAAAATATATTTTCAGATGAGATCGGGTGCATTCAGGGTGGTATAGAAACATTCATAAAGGACCCATCGACAAAACCAAATAGGGGAAGAATTGAGGGTGGGGGTGGGGAGGGGTAGGCTGGGGAAAATGGTGGTGGGAAAATGTTGATGTGGGCTTGGTGGCATGGGGTGCAGGGTGGACGGGATAAAGGGGAGAATAAATTGAGACAATTATAATAGCATAATCAATAAAATGTACAAAAAATACATTTTAAGTTACCTGTGAGTCTGTTTCTGTTTTGTTCATTAGTTTATTTTTTTCATTAGATTTCACATATAATTGAAATCATATGGTACTTGTCTTTTTCTGACTGGCTTATTTCACTTAGCATGATATTCTCCAGATCCATCCATGCTATTGCAAAGGGTAAGATTAGGGGATTTGCAGGGCTGGGTGAAAAAGGTGAAAGGATTCAGAAAAATCAAACAAACAAAAAAACTCATAGACACAGACAACAGTATGATGATTACCAGAGGGAAAGGTGGTTGAGGAGGTGGTCGAAGGGGGTATAGGGGTCTAAACAGTTATGGAAGGAGACTTGACTTGTGGTGATGAACATATAATAAAGTATACAAATGATGTATTATAGACCTGTACATTAGAAACATATAATTTTATTAACCAATGTCACCCCAGTGAATTCAATATAAAAGAAAAAAAGTTAATAGAGGAAACTAGGGGAGGGCAGTACAGGAACTATCCGTGGTTCCTCATCAATTTTTCTGTAAACTTCAAATTGTTAAAAAATAGTCTATTAAAAAAGTGAAAAAAATAAAATAAAATACACTTTCAGAAGGCTTTTGGATACCCTGAAGATCATGCATTTCTGTAGCCTTCATGTTATTTGGTACAACACTGAATACATAGTAGGTGATAAAGTTATTTTTTGTTCATTCACTTCACAAATATTTATCAATTATCTTTTATGTTCCAAGCACTCTACCAGATGCTAGGAACATAAGGAGAAGAACAAACATGGACCATAATATTATAAAGCTTTCTTTCTAGTAGGATTATTAGAATTGTTATGAATAACATCTAACACATTTTATATGATATTTTTCATTCATTACTAAAAAAAATGAGTTAAACAGGGTTTCCAAGTTATTAGGGAAAAACATTAGAATTGTGTGTTTCAACTGAAACTGTATTATAATGATTGAATTAATCTTTATGTTGTATATCTTGCTTTAATTTCATAGAATTCTATGTAATGCTTACATTTTTTTATTCCTCTTATAAAGATACTTGTAGTTTCTAAAGTCCATTTGGCACTTTCAGGTATGAAAGTTCTTTCTAGACACCCCGAAAGTTTTCCTAATATTTTACCTTCAATGTCTATGTACTTGTGATATAGTTTAAATAGGAGTACATGCATTTTACTCAGGAAAACTGATGCAACCATATACTAAAGGTTGTTATCAGTTTTGGGTCCCCAACACTTGAGCTGCACCATGTGAAATGTATTTATTTGTTCTTGAGGATTTGTTTAAATTTAAGTACAAGAATTACTTGAAAGAATCTAAACTATAAAGAACAAATCAAGTTAAGAATGCATTTGAAGTAAGAGTCCTTATAAGAAATATTATTTAATAAAAATTAACATGCTTGGATGATGATAAACTAAAAAGAGCAATCACTTAAAAAATCTAGAATATTCATAAAATGTAACAAAACACATAAATAGTAGATTATTTTTCACTAATATTTTGTGTTAATTTTTTTGGAGGGGAAACAACTCTTTCTTTGGTGAAATAATTCTCCAACTTGACATTTTATCTTATTAGATTTAAATCACTGTAAAAATAGTCTCTGTGTGTATGTGCATATGTTAATACTTTGTTTAAATTGACCCACTCTTTATAGAGGACGATTACAAAACTGCCACTACTTTTAATTAAAACAAGGAAAAAGATTTTGGCTTACTTTTCCTTATAGTCTAGTCATTGCCTTTTTATTTGACAGTATAATTAAATGCAGAACTCAGTGAATTAACAACTTCAAAAACATAACAAACAGCAACAAAATCTCAATAGTTTATTGCTAATCCAATGGTTCTTTGAGTATCTGACAGAATTTTCTTGCTTTCCAATTCACAATTTTGTCTTTACCTTGGACTAACTGAACATAAGAAAATGGTGGCAACTGACAAGGAAGATGAAGTAAATAATGATCATAGAGTATTTGAATAAATAATATATTTTATTTAAGTATACAATTAAAGTTATGCATAAAGTATACATGAAAATGTGATTTTTGTTTTTAAGTCTTAGTAGTTAAAGATGACCTATTTCATCACTGCCCAGTCTGGGCTGGCACTTCTTTTTTCAGATCTTTTTAATTTTGTTTCTTAGCCAGTGTGTTATAAATCACTGGAGCTCTTGGTTTATGAACTTGTATTCTTTGGTTAAATAAACTATATCTCCTTAGCATATGATCAGTGATTTATTAGAGTAAAGCTACTAAGAGTGGGAAAGGACAGATGCCTTTTAAAAGGTGTGTTAAAGTATTTACTGTTTAGGGCAGGAAGATGGCAATGAAGTAGGTGGGAGCTGATCCCACTTGCTTGTGCACCCAAATGGGACACTTAGCTGATCTTCTGAAAAATGAAGTGAACAGCCAACAGAATCTTAGCTGATATAAAGTTTGGAAGCCAAAGTGTGCAGGGGATGCTCCAAAATGGGCTGTAAGGAGGTTTTAAAGGCAGATGGGTGAAGTCCCTGGGGGAGGTGCTAGAAACTGTGGCTGCCGCAGGTACAACATCAGAGGAGAGCTGGGTCAGAGATAGCAGCTTAGTGGCTCTCTCCCTCCCAGGGCAGGGAAATATCAGACCCATGCCAGGAGAGACTTTTTTTTGGTATATTTTATTGCATACGTTATTACAGTTGTCCCATTTTTCCCCCCCTATATTGCCCCCCACCCTGCACCCCATCCCATCATCCCCACACCTTAGTCCATGTCCATGGGCTGCACACAACACTTCTTTGGTTTCTTAATTTCCCATACTACTCCCAGCCTCCCCCTGACCACTTTGTTTTTTGTTTGTTTTTGTCAACATTTTCCTACCACCACTTTCCCCAGCCCCACCCATCCCCATACCTCCCGCCCTCAATCCTTTCCCCATTTCACTTTGTTGATGGGTTCTTTATGCTTGTTCCTTGATGACCCATCATCTCCCTTTCCCTTGTCATCTCCCTCCCTCCTCCTCTTTGGTTACTATCAGTTTGTTTTTTATTTCAGTGTTGCTGGTTATATTTGGCTTGCTTGTTTATTTTGTTGATTAGGTTCCACTTATAGGTGAGATCATATGGTATGTGTTTTTCACTGCCTGGCTTACTTCACTTTGCAGAATGCTCTCCAGTTCCATCCATGCTGTGGCGAAGGGTAGTAGCTCCTTCTTCCTTTCTGCTCCAAAGTCTTCCATTGTGTACATGTACCACAGTTTTTGGATCCACTCATTTACTGTTGGGCACTGAGGTTGCCCGCAATTCTTAGCTATTGTAAATCATGCTGCTATGAACATTGGGGTGCATAGGTTCTCTTGAATTGTTGTTTCAGGACTCTTAGAGTATAATCCCAGCAGTGGAATTGAATGTGTAAAGTTGCCAAGGTAAAAAAAGACAGAACACAGCTGGTGGCTCACTCATGCTGGGGTGGTAGTCACTGGTCAGTACGATGCCAGAGAGTGGGGAAAATCTTGGCAGCATCTGGAGCTGGGAGAAGAGGTGAGCCACGACTGGTCATGACTGAGATAGACTCTGGACTTGCCAGAGAGTTGGAGTGTGTGGAAAGCGGGGCGGTGACTTGGAGCAGTAGCGGCACCCACAGAGACTTTTTTCAAGAGGGGAACTGAGGCACACTGAGAAGGGACCTGGCCAGCGCAGCTGCCTGGCCATTATGGTGGGAAGATTGTGGGCATGATTTCCTCCCACTCCATGTACCTCAAGGATTGATCAAAAGGGGGCAAATTGAGGTGGTTTATTGGTGCCAGCCAGGTTCACCTGCACAGAGTGGGGACTGTGGAACACACAGTGCTCTGAGGGGATGGCTGGAAATGGGGCTCCTGTGCTTATTGTAGCCCAGACTAAGCCCTTTTTCTTGCCAAACCACCAGAAAGGGAAAACTGAACCCATCCCCCCACCACCAGCAGGGGCTGGGAAGATCTGCGAAACAGGCCAGACAGGCTTAACAACCATTACGGTGTTTTTTGTTTGTTTGTTTGTTTATATTTTCTCCGTTTTGTATTGCATTTTAATTTTCCTTCCTTCCCTTCACTCATATTCCAAATAACTCACTACTCTTGGTCTTTTACTTTTTATTCTTTTATTCAGATTACATGTTTTTTACCATGTTATTGTTATTCTAAACCACACACAGCACCCTTCCCTGGTCTTAATCTATTTTGCCATCTTCCTGAACTTTCTTACTGTTGTTGTAAACTTTATTTTCTCTCCCACTATGCCATGTTCCTAGCCCTTACTCTTACTATTTCTCCTCCATCTAACCTCACATAAGCACTATTCTTTCTTAAGTCAGTACACATTCTTTTCCACCTCTTATAAGTGTCTTATTTCTTTTCCACCTTTTATAAACAGTAGCTAGTTGGGCAAAATACCGTGGTTATTGCTGTACTTCTCCAACAGAACTCCTATTTGTTCACTATTTGTTTGTGCTTCAAATCTCATAGAACACTCCCTCGCTGTTTTACTCCTTTTCACCTTCACCCTGTCCCTGATCAGCTGAGTAAGGAATTTTATTTCATTTCTTTCCCCTCTCTCAACCTGGACTTTACTCTCTACTTTTACTGGCTTGCTTCCCCATCCTTTCAAAATCCTTTTTCTTTGTGGTAGACATCTTATACTCCCTTTTCGCTTTCGAACAATATTTTTATTCCAGTTCCACGTTTATTAAACTTCATTCAGCTGTTGTTGTTATTGACCCTGCTGTGGTTTTTCTGCAATTTTGCTCCCATTGGTCCAATACCATTTCAGTGTTCCTTTAAACCTCATAGTATACTCTTCTCATCTCTTACCCCATTGTTCCCATTGCCCTTTTGTGTTTTACTTACATTTTAAATTTTGTTCTCTCCCTTTCTTTGACTCAGCTCTAACTCTATTCTTATCAATTCTCCCCCCTCTTACCACTCAATAACATTTTCTCCTCTTTTAGTCATCGCACATTCTCATTGTCTTACAATATCTGTAATCTCTCTTCTTTTTTATTAACCTTTGCTTAATGGTGGATGAGATTGCTGGTGTTGTGGGGGGTGGTTCTTTTTGCTGGTGTAGGTTTACTTATCTGGTGATACTTATTTGTTAACAAACACCTGTACAACAGCGTACAAGACAAGGTGGGAGTTGTGACTACCAGTAAGCTACCAGCAAGTAAAGCCCAAGTACAACAACAGAGACCACACAAATGGAAGAAAGCGCAGCCCTAGAGCACCCAGACAAGGAGATCAAAGAGACCATACCACTGAGTCCTACAGAACCCCTACCACGGAAGTCCACTCCACAGAGACAAGTAGGCAAAGCAGAACACCTTAGGGGCAGACACAAATAAAAAGAGTTACTTAAAGTGGGGAGACAACGAGAGAACCTCTAATTGAAAGGAATGGAAGAACCCCCAATACAAAAGCTAAATGAAATTGAGGCATGCAATCTATCAGACATAGAATTAAAAAAAAATAGTTATAAGGATGTTCAAGGAACTCAGTGACAATTACAAGAAACTGAGTTGGAACTGCAACAGCATGAGAAAGGAAATAGAAACTATAAACAAGAACTGGGAAGAAATGAAGACAATATCTGAAATTAAAAAGACACTAGAAGGAATTACAAGTAGGATAGTGAGCTGGAAAAAAAGGTAGAAAAAAATACTCAGGTAGAGCAACAACATGAAAAAGACTAAAAAAATTGAGGATAGCTTAAGGGAACTTCATTACAACATGAAATGTAACAATATTTGAAGTATAGGAATACCAGAAGGAGGAGAAAAGGAGCAAGGGATGGAAAATGTTTGTAAAATAATGACAGAACACTCCTTAACTTGGAGAGGAAAAAAACCATGCTAGGTCAGGAAGCACAGAGGGTCCCAATCGAGATTAACCCAAAAGGCCTACTGCAAGACACATCATAATTAAAATTCCAAATTTTAAAGACAAAGAGACTTGTAAAAGCAGCAAGGGAGAAACAATAAGATACAAGGGAGATCCAATAAGGCTAGAAGCTAATTTCTCAACAGAAACACTACAAGCCAAAAGGGAATGACATTAAAATAATCCAACTAATGAAAAGCAAAGGCCTGCAAACAAGACTACTCTACACAGCAAGGTTGTCATATAAATGGAAGGTGAAATAAGGCAAAAGATGGTTGAAAGAATACGCTTTCACCAGACCAGCATTGCAAGACATGCTAAAGGGACTGCTTTAAGAAGATGAAGAAAAGAAGTGAGAGGGAGAGAAATAAATATACAAAGGGAAAAAATGGCAAGGAATAAGTGTCTATTGGTAGTAACCTAAATGTAAGTGGATTAAACTCTCCAATCAAAAGACACAGGGTAACTGAATGGATAAGAAAACATGACCTGCATATATACTGTCTACAAAAGACCAACCTCAGAACAAAAGACCTACACAGACTGAAAGTGAAAGGTTGGAAAAAGATATTCCATCAACTGGACAAGAAAAAAGTCAGGGTAGCAATACTTGTATCAGACAAAATAGACTTCAAAACAAAAGCCATAAAAAGAGACAAAAAAGGCCATTTCATAATTCTAACGGAAGATTCCATCAGGAAGCTATAAACATTGTAAACATATAATGCACCCAACATAGGAACACCCAAATATATAAGGAAAATCTTGGAGAACTTCAAGAAAGATATAAACAGCAACACATTTATAGTAGGGGATTTTAACACCCCACTGTCAGCAGTGGATAGATCTTCCAAACACAGTGTCAACAAGGACACTGTGGCACTGAATGACACGCTAGATCAAATGGGCTTAACATCAGTTAAGATGTTAACTGATGTACAGATATATACAGAACTTTTCACACCAAAAAAGCAAAATATGCATTCTTTCCAAGTGCACATGGAATATTTTTAAAGATAGACCACATGGTAAAACACAAAACAAACCTCAACAAGTTCAAGAAAATTGAAATCATATCAAGCATTTTCTTGGATCACAATGGCTTGAAACTAGGAACCAACCTCAAGGAAAAAACCCCAAAACATTAAAACTCATGGAGTTTGAATAACATGTTACTAAACAATGAATAAGTAAATGATGAGATCAAGGAAGATATCAAAAAGTTTCTGAAAACAAATGAAAATGAACACACAATAACCCGAACATTATGGGATAGCAAAGGCAGTCCTGAGAAGGAAGCTCACAGCAATACAAGGCTACCTAAAAAAGGCAGAAAATTTTCAAATAAATGACCTAACACTGCATCTACAAAAACTGGAGAAACAACCACAAATAAAGCCTAGAATAAGTCAAAGGTAGGGAAAAATCAAGATCAGAGCAGAACTGAATGACTAAAAGTACAATCCAGAAGATCAATAAATCCAGGAGATTGTTCTTTGTAAAGATGAACAAAATCAACAAGCCTTTAACCAGACTCATTAAGAAAAAAAGTGAGATGACTCAAATAAATAAAATCAGAAATGAAAGAGATGAAATTACAATGTATACTACAGAAATACAAAGGATCATAAGAAATTACTGTAAACAACTATATGCCAAGAAATTTGAAAACCTAGGCAAAATGGACAAACTTCTAGAAAAATATACTCTTCCTAAACTAAATGAAGAAGAAGCAGGAAACCCGAAGAGACTGATATGAGCTAGTAAAATTGAAGCACTAATCAAAAAATTCCAGGCATACAAAAGCCCTGCACCGGATGAATTCACAGAATTCAAACATTTACAAAAGTGTTAACCCCAATTCTTCTCAAACTATTACAAAACATCCAAGAAGAAGGAAGACTTCCAAACTCTTTCTAGAGGCTAATATTATCCTAAATTCCAAAACTAGATGAAGACACAACAAAAAAAGAAAACTACAGGCCTATATCGTTGATGAACATATACGTTAAATTCCTCAACAAAATATTGGCAAACCAGATTCAATAACACATTAAAAAGATCATCCACCATGATAAAGTGGGATTAATCCCAAACATGCAAGGATGGTACAATACACACAAATCAATAAATGTAGTATACCACATAAGCAATAAAAGACAAAAACCACATGATCATATCAATAGATACTGAAAAAGCATTTGATAAAGTACAGTACCCCTTTATGATAAAAGCACAGAGCAAAGTGGGAGAAGAGGGAGTATACCTCAACATAATAAAGGCCATATATGAGAAACCTACAGCCAACATCATGCTCATAGCGCAAAAACTAAATTTCCCCTCCGAGATCAAGCACAAGACAAGGGTGTCCAAGTTCAGTACTTCTATTCAACATAGTATTAGAAGTTCTAGCCACAAAGATCAGACAAGAAAATGAATAAAAGGCATTAAAATTCGAAAGGAGGAAGTAAAGTTGTCACTGTTTGCAGATGACATGATAGTATACATAGAAAACCCTATAGATGCCACCAAGAAAACTACTTAACCTAATAAATGAATTTTGCAAAATGGCAAGATGCTAAGTCAACATTCAAAAATTGAATGCATTTTTGTATACCAACAATGAAATATCAAAAAGAGATATTAGGAAAAAAATCCCATTTACTATAGCAACCAGAAAATGAAAATACTTAGAAATAAACTTAACCTGGGATGTAAAATACCTGTACTCAGAAAACTACACAACACTGAAGAAAGAACTTAAGGAAAACACAGATAAATGGAAGTACATACCATGTTCACGGACTGAAGGAATTAACATCATTAAAATGTCCATACTACCCAAAGTAATCTATTGATTCAGTGCAATCCCTATCAAAATACCAATGACATATTTCATGGATGTAGAACAAACATTTCAAAAATTTATGTGAAGCCATATCCAGCCATTGCTGGATAGCCTCAGCAATTTTGAGAAAGAAGAACAAAGTAGGAGGGGTCACAGTACTTGATATCAAACTATACTCTCTAAGTCCACTGTAATCAAGACAGTCTGGTACTGGCAGAAGAACAGACACATAGATCAACGGAACAAAATAGAGAGCTCAGAAATAAACCTATGTCAATATGGTCAGTTAATATTTGACAAAAGGAGCAGGGACATAAAATGGAGTAAAAATAGTCTCTTCAATAAATGGTGTTGGGAGAGCTGGACAAGTCATGTCAAAAAAAAAAAATGAAACTAGACCACCAACTTAAACCACACACCAAAATAAACTCAAGATGGATAACAGGCTTAAATATAAATTGTGACACCACAAAAGCCCTAGAGGAACACATAGGCAGGAAAATTTCAGATA
This sequence comes from Mormoops blainvillei, assembly GCA_004026545.1. Lineage (NCBI taxonomy): Eukaryota > Metazoa > Chordata > Mammalia > Chiroptera > Mormoopidae > Mormoops > Mormoops blainvillei. The sequence continues at coordinate 88,393 of PVJD01001083.1, read as the reverse complement.
TCCCACACAGCAGTATTTTCACTGATACTGTGAAAATCCCTATGGCAAGGGATGTAAAGGAAATAAGCAAATGAGACTACATCAACCTACAAACCTTCTGCACAGCTAAAGAAAACACCAACAAAATAGAAAGGGCACCAACCATATGGGAAAGCCTATCTGACAATGATACATTGGACAAGGGTTTGATACCCAAAATATATAAAAAACTCACATGGCTCCACACCAAGAAGAACAATACAATTAAAGTGGACATACAGAGGGCCCATAAACACATGAAAAATTGTTCAACATCACTAGCCATTAGAGAAATGCAAATTAAAACCACAATGAGGTACCACTTCACACTGGTTAGAATGGCCATCATTAATAAATCAACAAACAACATGTACTGATAAGGTTGTGGACAAAAGGGAACCCTAGTGCACTGTTGGTGGAAAAGCAGACCCATGTAGCCAGTATGGAAAGCAGTATGGAATTTCCTCAAAAAACTAAAGACAGACCTGCCTTCGATCCAGCATTCCCACTGCTGGGACTATACCTTAAGAATCCTGAACACCAATTCAAAAGAACCTATGCACCCCAATGTTCATAGCAGCATTATTTACAATATCGAATGTTGGAAACAGCTTAAGTGCCCATCAATAAATGAGTGGATCAAAAAACGGTGGTACATTTATACAATGGAACACTACACAGCAGAAAGAAGGAACTCCTACCCTTTGGGACAGTACAGATGGAACTGGAGATGTTATGCTAAGTGAAATAAGCCAGGCAGTGAAAGACAGATACCATATGATCTCATCTATAAGTGGAACCTAATCAATAAAACAAACAAATGAGCAAAAAAACCCCCAGAGACTTGGAAATAAAGAACACACTGAAAATGACCAGAGGGGCGGGGAGATGGGAAGGGAGATGGGAAATAACTGGGGAAAGAAGGGGAAGGGGCAAGCCACAGTAATGGAGGGCTCATGGGCACAGACAATGGCGGGGACTGACTGCGGGAGAGGACGGGGATGGGTTAGCCGTGAGAAGCAGGGAAAAAGGTGGGATAACTGTAGCTGAACAACAATTAAAGAAAATTTTATGAGTTGAATACTTTTATTGCATAAAAATAATACTATGTGTTTTGCTTTGGGGATACAAGAATAAAAAAACATAAAAAATATTTACTGTTTAGAATTTTGATAGCTATAATGTACTGGCAAAGCAATAGTGAAGGAGCTTGTGGAGTGGATTCAAACAGAGGCAGGGAAATATATATATTTAGGGTATTAAACCAACAATTATGCTTTTCAGATTGATATTCAGATTTATATGTTATATAAATTATAATGTCAACTTGATTTGTGTGGTGCCGTGACATTGAATATACAAGAAAACTAAAGCACAATAACATTACATGTTAAAAGAAAAATATGGTAGATTTATTGAATTATTTGTATAATTAATTTCATTTATCCAGTGTTCTTTGAATAACTGGAGATAGCTTTAATGAGAAATGAATTTTTTTTGGTTAGTCCACATTATTAGATCTTAAATGTGTATAATTTTAAATTATGTGAATATCCTTGAAGACAGCTGAACTTGGTTAAGTAAGAAATTTCTTAGGATGGGTATTTGGAAACAAGGATTTCTGAATTAAAACTTATTTTAGATTTATATTGCTTTAATTCTCTTTGAGAATTGGAAGGAATAATCAAAATATATAATGGAAAACAGTTGAATCTTCTTGTATCATATTTTTAAATATTGAAATCAGTAAGTTTTATCACCAAACTGCTTAATTTTTTAATATAGGAGAGTAATTGTGTATAGATACTATAACATCTAGTTATATTTTGCTAGTTTACAACTTCATTAGTGACCACTATTTACCAATGACATTAGAATTTATAAATTGTAAAAGCTGAAAATTTTTGCATTTGATCATGAAACATTTTCATCACATTCCCCACCATTTTATCATTTAGTCAGTCATTGAAAATAAGCCTATTTCTCATAATGTAGGATATTTTTATCTTTATATCTTTGAACCTAAATGTATATTTATATCTACATAAAATAATGATATTTTGGTCCCCAATATGGCTGTGATATGGAGAGATTTCAAAACATTTCACTCCAGGGGAATATATATATGTCTAAAAAAGCCTTCAACATGGTTTATCTCTTCTAGTAAGGGTCACTAGGGAATATTTCAAATAAACACTGATGAATGCCAAGACATCTAATTATGCAAGAAACAATGCAAATTAGCATGATTCTACTAGCTAGAAAAATGTTATCTTCCCTACCTGATTAAAATTTGACATTTTGCAGATTGGTTTATTTCTTAATCTATTCAATTGTTCTAACAACTCTTCCAATCATGTTATAATTTTCTTTTTAGTGTTTGTTGTCTATTTTATAAGGAAAAAAGAAAAATACTTTTAACTCCTTCAAAACACAAATTAGTAGTTAGAAAATGTATTAATTTAAATTTAATATAATATAAGAATTACATAAATTTAGAAGCATTTTGCTTATTGGTCAGACTGAAATTAATTGAACAAAGTCTTGGAATATTTATTTTTGGTACTTAATCATGATTCTGTGTAACTTTGTAATGTAGACCATGTCAAAATAAATTCATTGTTTTCAATTAAAACAAAATTTACAGCTGTAATTGATATCTCAATAAATAATGATAACAAGAACATATCCTGGTACTCAGAAAAGGAAGTCTAAAACAAATTTGAATTGATGATCAGTTTGTCACTTCGTGGTGTGAAGCTGGTTCCACCATATTATTTCATATTGTGCAACTGTTTCAATAAAAATTGTATACTCTGTTTGCAAAACCAGTACCTGACTTTTTGTTAAATACAGAAAACTTCTGTACCTTTAATTAAACAAATAAGTCATTTTAAAATCCTTATCTAGGAAAGACACTGTCCTTGCTCATGATTAGGTTTAAGTAAAAAATAATTTCTTCATTTAACAACAGTATTGTCCTGACGGTACTTCACTACCTTTTTCCAGTTTTTCAAGGCTTATCATACCAAACATTTATGTTAAATAAATCTCTTCTTATTTTATTTTAAGAAATGCTCTTGTATACTTCAGTTGGTATGACTTATAACTAAACTTTTCTTTCATGTTCATTAATTCGTTTTCTTCATTGTTTGGTCTTTGCTAGCTGGAACCTTATCAGCTGGTTCACACCTCTATCCCCAGAGCCTAGAATGGTAACTGCCCAAACCAAAGAAGGAGTCAATAAACATTTGTTCAACAAAGGGACATTTGCGTATTCCAAATATATTCTCTAAGAAACATTCTGCAACTTTTAAAAATGTTAGTTGTCCATACATATTTATAAATTAATGTCTAAATAGGTCAGTAGTTATAATTCTAGTCTGTTTCTTCAATTCTGTTTGATCATTTCTTGTTTCCTTGGCATGAATATGGTTTCTTAGGAAAATATCCTTTTTGCAGTGAGTGGGCAGTGGAATGGGTAAAGAGTTGTGAGTTCAGTTTTACTTGTATAGAGAACTTAGGCAAGCGGTCCCTCTACTGTGCAGCCAAAATTCTCTGGGAGTGTTGCTCTTCTTCTTTTGTTCTCCCGATTTCCACTCTGAGGATCTATCTCTGTTAGTTATCTATTATATTTAGGTAAGTCCTTGTGGATGTGATGAGTTTTATAGATATAAAAGTAAGTGAATACTTGATATGTTGGATGCATATTACAACTATAATAATAGGTTTAAATGGATATGATAATTTTGAGATTAAATTTATTAATTTGCTTTTATCTAAAAATTTAGCCATACAAGTGGGAGACTTGGCATACACACACACAAAGAAATTCAAGTGGATTCCAGCCTGTATTCATATCAATATCTCTTACCAAAGTGAAAAAATGGTAAAAGGATACATATATGTTAGGCCAAACGTATGCAACACCTAGGTATACACTTGTAATTAAGATATTATATCCATATATAATACATTTTGACCAAACATATTTTGTAAGTAATTTTGAAAAGCTAAATCACAGAACATAATAACCAGACTACTGAGTGTTCTAAGAATTATAATAAAAAATCAAATTAGTAAGGTTATCAGATGTTTACCTTGTAAAGTATCTTATTTATTATAAGTTAAAATGGTAATTTTTGGATATTTGAATATATGGTTTGTCATGTATAAGAAACAGACATTGTGCATTAGCATGGAGGGCAAGAATATACCAATAAAATAAAACAGAGGTGCTAGATTTTCACTCAGTGCAATAAATAACTATAATAGGAATTAATTCTTTAACAATGGACGCTATGTGTCTGTCAACAATTATCCCCTCTGGAAATTTAGTAAATTTTAAATATTTCAGTATATTTGAATGTATATCATCATCATCATCATCATTTATAAGTTTATTAAAAATATTTAGGATTATAATTTTTGAATTAAAAATTTCTTCTGTTGCATTGTCAAATCTCAGGCATGGCCCTTTTGGTCAAAATAGTTCAAGTATGTATGTCTCTTAAATATACTTCCACTTGTATAGCAGTTTAACATTTGAGATTTATATTTCTTCATTATGTCCCTGTATTTTGTCCATTCTTCTCACTACCTATTTCAGTTTCCAGGTTTTTCTTTTGGTTCTGTTTCCTTTCACATTCATGAAAAATGAGCCAATCTATACATGATTTCACTTTACTCCTACCTAATTGTCCAGCTTTTTCATTTTACCCATCCTTCATCTGTCCACATCTAAACCCTTGTCTATCACTCACTCTCCACTTAATGTGTTATCACTCTTCTTTGCTCACATTAGTCAAATACCTGAATCAATTTGTTTATAAAACCAACTCTCTGGCAGGAAACAACTTTCACGTCTTACTGAATTGAGAGTGATTCATTAATTCAGATGTTACTAGGAATCAATGCATTGCTCAATTCCCCCTAAAACATCCCATTCATGAATTAATAAGTATTTCTTGAGAACACTATATCATCCCATCACAGTTCTATATATTGAAAATATATAGAGTGTACGAGACATAGACATTCTTTCTAAATGCAGGGATGGTGCAGAAAATCACTGTAGATTGTATCATTTGATGAAGATTTTCTTTTTTTTTTTTAAGTTTGATGCTGTCTCATTTGTCTTTTGTTACCTGTGTTTTGGTGCCATATCCAATAAATAATTGCCAAATCTGATGCCACAGAGTTTCTCTTCTATGTTGCCTTCGAGAAACCTCATATTTTGTGTCTAATGGATATTTCTTGTAGATATCTTTTTAATTGAATTTATAGGGGTGACACTGCTTAATAAAATTGTATGGATTTCAGAAGAGGAAAAAGAGGGGATAAATGGTGATGGAAGGGTGCTTGACTTGGAGTGGTGAATATAAAACCTAAGGTATATTTTTAAGAGCAGAAATAGGAAGGTCCATGAATGGAACAAAATGAAGGAGAAAAGAGTTGTGTGAGATGAAATCAGGGTGAGAGAATTTCAGGTTCTGTAGGTCATGTTAAGAAGGTTCTCTCATTTCCATGGGATTCCATTGAAGAGTATAAAGACAGTGAGTGACATTACTGAATTTACACATTTGAAAGATTAACTTTGAGCTGTGTGGGAAATCAAATTTCAGAGGTTGAAATTGAATGAAAAGGAAGCTATTGAAGTTTTTCAGTGGAAATAATTTCGGAGATGTAAATGGAAATAATTAGGCATATTGCAGCATTATTCACAATAGCTGAGACATGGAAACAATCTAAATGTCCTTCAACTGATGTTTGTATTTAAAAAATGCGGTACATCCTTGACCAGTGTGGCTCAGCTGGTTGGGCATCATCCCACAAATGGAGGGTTGTTCATTCAATTTCCAGTCAGGGAACATGCCTGGGTTTTGGGTTCAGTCTCTTCAAGAAGCACCTGATCGATGTTTCTCACATTGATATTTTTCTCCCTCTCTTTCTTGCTCACTTCCCCATCCTCTGAAATAAATAAATAAATAGCTGCAGTACATTTACATAATGGAATACTACGCAGTGGGAAGAAGGAACTCCTACCCTTCATGACAGCATGGATGGAAATGGACAGCATTATGCTAAGTGAAATAAGCCAGGTAGTAAAAGACAAATACCATATGATCTCACCTATAAGTAGAACCTGATTAACAAAACAAACAAATCAGCAAAACAGAACCAGAGACTTGGAAATAAAGAAAAAAATGACAGTCACCAGAGGGGAGGGGGGAGGGAGATAATGGGGGAAAGGAGGGGAAGGAGCAAACCAAGGAAGATGAAATAGAGGACTCATGGGCATGCACAATGGAGGGGGAATTGACTGTGGGAGTGGGTGGCAACTGGGTAGGGGAGAGCAATGGAGTCAAAGGTGGGACAACTGTAACTGAACAACAATAAATTTAAAAAATTTAAAAATTTAAAATGTGGGACATTGTTAGTTTTTAAATTAAAAATTTCAAAGTAGTAAAAGACTGAAAAAGAAAAGTTTCCTCTTTTAGATTCCTTTCATAAAGATATCAGAACTAAAATTTCTTATGTATCTTTCTAAAATTGTATATAATTATAACTAAATATATATTTTTCATCTAAATAGTGTATTTTAGAAAACTTGCTCTTTTCACATAATAGTTTATGTCAAATACTTTCTATATCACCATGTGTACTTTTACCTTGAAATTAAAAACGAAACACTATATGCTATGTTGTATGGATAATTCTAATTTATTTAACAAGGTCCTTATTGCACTTCTGTTGCCTTTAATCTTGTCCTGCCATAATGATATACAATGAAACATTTTCATGCACACATATTTTCACATGTGTTCATTTTAAATTTGGATGAATTCCCAGGCATGAAATTACTGTTTTAAAAAGTATTTGCAATTTTAATTTTGATAAAAGTTGCAAATCAACCTCTAAGAAAGTAGGATCAATTTTTAATCTCACTAAGATTATATGAAAGTGTATGTTTCCCTATACAATGGCCAAATAATTTTAATCCTCTGGAACTTTGGAGAGACTTGAGGTTATGTTTCAAGGAACTTTAGCCATCAGATATGATACTGGATAGAAGAACTGCCTCATAAAAGTGACTTTGAGAATGAATTCCTGTTGGAATAAGGCCAAAGTTATAGAGCACTAGAAAAACTGGTTAGCAGAAATGATAAATAGTAACTTTTTATATAGTAACTATCACTAAAGTTTTAAGAAATGAAAAATTTCACTGATGTTTTTAAGGAATTCCTGTATGACAGAATTTTTTCATGGTTTTGTTTTAGAAAATACAAATAGTTGTGACTTTACAAATGTAGATATACTTTGTGATCCAACTCTCTTTCCTTCCACAATCTTTAAATCACTTGTGTGTTAGCTCTTTTTTTTTTTTAGAGGTGAGAACAAATAAAAATGAGGATGTATTTTATTGTGAAAAAGTCTGATAATTCAAAATTTTTTTAGATAGCTTCATTTATTTTGTGTCCTCAGTACAAGTAAAGGCGTGCATAATAGCTTTAAATCATTTCCTTGGCAACACATGGAAGTCCAGAGGATTGAAAGTGTGTGTTCCTGTGTGTGTGTGTGTGTGTGTGTGTGTGTGTGTGTCGGTGTCTGTGTGTGTCTCTGTGTGTGTGTGTGTGTGTGTGTGAGAGAGAGAGAGAGAGAGAGAGAGAGAGAGAGAGAGAAACTGAAGGATTAAGACAGAGCCTGAAGGATTAACAGTATGTCCAAAACTCTGCACTAAATATGGCTGGGAAACCTTATGAATTGAAATTCCACATATTTATTGGTATAAAATATGAATGCTTGCATTGATATACTATAAAAACTATTCTGATACCTCATTTTTAGGTATAGAAATTGAACCTAATGGTTTATTAAAATATACTTTGTCATATTACCAAGTTTGCCTTACTTTTTGATAAATTAGTTCTCACTATTTGCATTATTTTTTAAAAGTGGAGTATCTCAGATGTTATTGAATACATAACACTTAAATTTAATTACTGATACATATTCCTAAAACTTACAATGATAGCTATCCTTTAAAACACTAAGTTTTGTAGAATATTCTTAGAAAAAAGATACTAAAAGATGATTCTGAATCATTATAATCTAAATAACCCTATTTTTATAAATCAGTCTCTAAATCTTTTCTACCCTGAGAAAGGTTTGCCACTTTATTAATGGTCTCATACCTGAGAATTATGTACAAAATTATTTTGAAAGTTTCCCTTTTCTAGCTGCCTGATGAGCTGTTAAGACCATTTTTCTGCAGTTGATGTTATATTCAGTACTTAAAGTAGTCATTGAAATGTTAGTCTCTAATATATTACTATGGTGATGCTTTCATTTTTATCTGCACTTTTATTGGATATATGAAATGTCTGTGGTAGTTCTAGTTCAGTTACTGAAAAATGATCAAGTTTCTTATAATATCTTTTATGGTTTTTAAAATCCGACAAATGATCATTCTTGCTTGTTCTTTGATATAGCTGAAACAGTTAAATGGAATAACTGTAATAAGAAGAAATATTTATAATGAATTTCTATCAAAAACCTCATTTTTCTTTCACTTGTGTCAGGTCATAGAAATAAAATATAAAATTAAAAGTTCAAAGTTTTTCATTTTAAGAACTTTGATCATCATACTGAAAAGATTATTAATAATCTCCACAATTATACAATATAAATATGCAGTAGGATAAAGCATGCAACTTTGAGGCATGATGCCATAAAAGTTGGTAACTGTATGGCTAAGGTAACTACATTGAGTAAGGAAGCCATCAAAATGGGGCACATGTTTTCCTTAAAATATTAGACGTAATCATTTGGTGAACAATTATCCAAATGTCACTGTGTAGTCAAATATGGAAGTGGCTCTAATTTAAATTCTGGACTGCTTATAGATAATTAACCTTTAGCACCAAATTATTTTAAAAAATTCTACATGATCATTATAGCCATTTTTAATTATCTATCAATAAATCATATCCTAATTTTATTGAAATAATTTAAACTTTTATAGCTTCATGTAGATATTTAATTTTCATTAGTGAAAGTTCTTGGTTCAATCAAAGAATATCATTTTAGTAAAACCAATTTGATAATTAAACCAAAGCGACCCACAGTAAGCAAAATCAACAGCATATTATTTGGCTGGGCCAACCAAGGTTGATTTTCAGGTGAATGAATCCACCAGGGACGTGGTTCAGTTTCTACTTAAAATAAAAAATTCACTTCTCCAAGAAGGACATACAGAAGACACATAGACATATGAGAAAATGCTCAACCTCACTAGCATTTGCATCTCTCACTAGCAACAGAGAGTTGTAAATTAAAACCACAATGAGATACCACTTCATACCAGTCAGGATGGCCATGATAAACAAGTCAACAAACAAGTGCTGGGGAGGATGTGGGGAAAAGGGACCCCTGGTGTGCTGTTGGTGGGAATGCAGACTGGTGCAGCCTCTGTGGGAAACAGTGCGGAATTTCCTTGAAAAACTAAAAATGGAACTGCTTTTCAATCCAGTGATCCCACTGCTGGGATTATACCCTAAGAATCCTGAATCACCAATTCAAAAGAACCTATGTGTACCCCGATGTTTGTAGCGGCATTCCTTACAATAGCGAAATGCTGGAAACAACCTAAGTGCCCATCAGTAAATGAGTGGATCAAAAAGCTGTGGTACATTTACACAATAGAATATTACACAGCAGAAACAAAGAAGGAACTCGTACCCTTTGCGACAGCATGGATGTAAAGTATTACATTAAGTGAAATAAGCCAGGCAGGAAAAGACAAATATCATGTGATCTTACCTGTAAGTGGAACCTAATGAACAAAACAAACAAGTGAACAAAATAGAACCAAAGACATGGAAATAAGGAAGAAGGTCACAGTGACCAGAGGGGAGGAGGGAGAGGGATAATGGGGGAAAGAAGAGGAAGGATCTGGTCAAGGAACATGTATAAAGGACCCATGGTAATGGACAACAGGGTGGCGACTGACTCAGGGAGTGAGGGTCTGTGCGGCAGGGGAAAGCAACAAGTGAAAAATTGGGTCAATTGTAATTGAACAGCAAAAAAACATGCATGTACAGGGAACTGCAGGGTTAGTAATCTGAAAGTTTTTGAAATCTAAAAGGAAAATATGCCCAGAGCAATTTACTTGTAAGCTTCAATCTGCTTTTCATTGTGTAAAATCTGAAGAGAGTTTTTTGTATACTTTCATTCCTTAATGTGTAACCTGTATGGTTTTTGCACTTTTCAGCAGAGAATATAAACCCTCATTTCAAACTCTTCTCACAGTGTACTGATGAAACCTGACTTCAGACATAATAAAACTTGCCATTAAAAAAATAAATCATAGTATTTACATGTGCACGAATCAGGATTCTACAACAACAATGTAAATGGTTAGGTGATTTCTAATTCATAGACTAGGGATATTTTTTATATTAAACTTCATACTTAAGTAAGTTGTTGCCTAGGAGGGAACGTTCTTGGCATCTTATATTTGTCTTGAATTGATGACTGATATAAAATTCACTCACATAATTTTGACTGTAAAAAATAAAATGATAGCTGTCTTGAGGTAGAGTGTCTTCCAGTTATGGCATGTTTTCCAAAAAACAGTTCTCAAGAATATTATTTACATTGAATACTAGCTGCTGGCACAACTCATCCCTTCCTTCATCCTAGTGAAATTTCTATTAAGTCCGTTTTCCGAAGGTAGAAATCAATGAAACAAGATCTTTCAATGCTTTGAAATCATTGAACCAAGAACCTATCAGTAATGAAAGAAAAATTAATCACCAGAAAGTCCTGGTGAGACATACCAATTATTAGGTTCCACCTTGTAATCATATTCTAAAAGGATGGGGTTAGAAATCTCAATTTTTTTTAGAGATAGCTGATTCTAGTCAAGTTAGATCTTTTATTCATTTAAAAGATCTAAATCTTCTCGGGTTTTTTCCTAGATACATACAGTTTAAGATGCACTTTTATTAACTTTCCTATTTAGAATGTTTTTAATGGACTCCATAAAATCATGCAGGATGTTAATTTTTTATAAAATTGTTAAAAATTATACATGAAAGTACATATATTATTGTTACTTCTGTTAGAATACTCTATCACACATCCTTCCAAATCTGTTTTTTTCTCATTGATCTGGAAGTGATCCATTGATGTATATTTTAACTAAAACATACACCTATATAATTTAATTTCAAAATTTCCCTATGGTCTTAGTTACTTAGTTGCTACTCTGTCCTGTGTGTTTGTGCATTCCTTGTTCCTTGCCTCTGGCATGACTTTACTTGTGTCATTGTGTATTATTTTAATCTCTCTCTCTCTTTCTTTCTCTTTCTTCAGCTTAACTCATTCTTATTCTTCAACTTGAGTGTCTTGCATTTGTTTCTCCTAGCTCTCATTTTTTTTTTTTTACAGGATGATTATTCTGCCATACCACCACACACTTTTAATACATATTAAGTGAGTAAATGGGTCCGTGGATGAAGTGTAAGAACACTCTGTAGGAGAGAACAGGGCAAACAAGAAAGGGAGGCTGGAAAGCACAGACGTGGTTTGTTGTCATTCAGTTTGTCTAGACAGATATTATCTAACTTGTTAACCACTATTCCTCTCTGGTTGTTGAGCACTTGAAATGTAGATGGTGAGTCGAGACATGATGAAGGTATAAACTACAAACTAGATTTTGAAGACTTAGTATAAAAAAGAACATAAAAATCTCAGTTTTTATGTTGATAACATATTGAAATGACGTTTTAAATCCATTCATCATATTTACTGTATATTCTATGTTTTGGACATCTGCTAAGTATGAGACACAAAAATAAGTAAGACTTCATAATTTCTGTCAACAAGGAGTTTCCTCTTTAGATAATCTTTTTTAAATTGAATTTATCGGGGTGATACTTGTTTACAAAACCACACAAATTTCAAGTGTACAACTCAACAAAATATCACCTGTACACTGCATCATGCATCCATCGCCCCAAGCAAAGTCTCTTTAATCTTAACGGCTTTCTCTCTCTGAGCATTTTTGTTCTTATTTGTTATAAATTACTCAGATTAGTACTTCATAATATTTTCATTTCAAAGTACAAGAGATTAAATGGGTAAGAATGTTTTGGCATTAGAAAATGGCCTCTGGAATTATTCTATTTGCTGTATGTGCCCAAAGACCTTGAACAGTCAATATCAGTACTCTCGTAACATATTCACACCACATCAGCATGCCATGGCCCACCTGCTGGAATATGCTAATGAAAACTTATCTTGTTATATTCTGAATGTTTTTCATAACATTTTCTGTTTTTGCAGAAATTTTCCAATTTCATTATTTATTTTGTTAGTTATTTTAATAGAAGTTTTCAAACATAATCTAAATATTTTCTTAATGAATAATAATTTTATTAGATCCTTTTGTTGTAGCTCTTCATTTTGGCAGCCTTTCAACAGTTCTTTCTTTTTCTGTTGTCCTCTTTAGCACCTTCTTTGTTGTCTGTTTTATTATTTATTGTGTCTTATTTGCTGGAGGTGGAAATCCATACAATCAAAAACATTAAGAATTCTTTATCTAAGAGTCAATAAAGTCCTGGGAAAAACATGAAGTATTTGGCTGTGATGCCAAGATAGTTTATCATTCTCTCTATAATTGCCAAGATGTTTTGAAATAAATTTCACTTTCAGAACTATGTGCTGGAATGACTGATGTTTCACTAGAAGCCTATCTTTTAAGGTATATCTCATTCATTTTTCTCAGTTTTTAACAAAAATTGCTCTAAAGCAAATTATGAATATATATTACAATCTCAGGACCCAAAAAGAGAAGGTTGTCAGGGATTATGATGTTTCCAGGGAAGAAAAGAGGAAAACGCCAGCATGTAAATCATTTTAGCAACTGTTCTATATCATTTGATCACTCTTCTCTTTCACATGGTTCAGTCAAGCAGAAGGGACTCAACTGTATTGTTAATCAGAATGAGTGGTTATAACCAGTGTTATATCACTGAAGACAAAAAGAAATTATCCATTGTTGCCATCAGGTAGATTAGCTGGTCTCCAACTTCAAATACTACTCTAAAAGTTGTATTTCTTTCCAACAGTGTATGTCAGAGAATATTTATTTACTTCTGAAATATCGGATTGTGGGGAAGGTAATATAAGATACTACTACGTAGAGCTGGGATTATTGGGACAAAAAAGTATCTATTTCTTTGCATGACAACTTCACTTTATGAAAAGACCTATAGAACACAATGAGAAAATGGCCACAAAACTTTGCTACTCAGCCAACAAATTTACTTTTTGCCCACTATTACTGAATTCACTTAGGATTCAGTCACTTGGAAGTTTTCTACCCTCAAAAATTTATAAATTAGAAGCTGTTTTCATGTTGATTTCCAAGCCAAGATGGCATAGTGAGTTTATGTTCCAATAATTCCTTTATCTCAAAACACATAGCAATAATAATTAAAACCTAAAAAAATAAAATTTTAAAACCCTAGGGTAGGTTTAACAATAGGAAGAAAATCTTTGTAGACCATAGATAGGGGAAAAAAATTAAAAATGTACCTGCAGTAGTAGCTGAAGGTGAAATTGCACTTGGTTGTAGACAGTAGTAATTGTACATTCAGCTCTTCCAAGGTAAATGGCAGAGTATAGTCGACATAAAAAGGCCTGTTGGGTCAGACTATTAAAATGAAAGGCCTGGGTGCTCCTTTCTGTTCCATGAAAGAGAGAAGGAGGAGGAGGTGGGAGAGGAAGAGGAAGAGGGGGGAGAGGAAGAAGAAGGAGGATGAGGAGGAGGAGAAGAAGAAGAAGAAAGGAGAAGGAGGAGAAGAGAGGGAGAGGGAGGGTGAGGAGGAGGGGAAGGTGGAGCGGGAGGAGGAGAAGAAGAAAGGGAGAGAGAAAAAGAAAGAGAAAGAAAAAAAAAGGAAAAAAGAAAGAAATGAACAAAATTCACTGCTGCCAGTCTTTGTTAAAACTACAGTTTTTCAGAAAAACTATAGACCTAGTAAAATTGTAAAGCACGGATACATCTTTCTATACAGGAATGGAACTAAACTGCCAACAGGCTTTGTAACTGGTTCATTCACATGCTCAAAGTTGCTGCTATCACATCAAAAGCCATTTAAGAACTATTTTGTATAGATTCCAAAAGATTTAAGTAGACTCAAACACAAAATACTAGATAAGGAGAAAAGACCTCAGAGGAATAGAAAGAAAGAACAAACTATCCTCCCAAATAAAATTATCCTAAAAACTTACATTCCAAATACATCAGTAAATCTAACCTTAAGAAACACAACAAACAAAATCAATGATCAAAACATAGATTCTTTCCAGATGACAGTAATTTTTATAATTATCTGACAAAGATTCTCAAATGAGGAATAAAGTGACATAATTTCTAATACAAAATAAACAGAACATTTTGAAATAAAAAATGTAAAATTAAAGCAAGCAATTAGTGAACTTAAAATAAGACAGAATTAGAATTTTCTAAGAAAATAAAATGAACAAAGTAACTCTTCTCTGGGCTCACAGAGGAATTTGGTAAATTAGAAGCTCACATTGAAAAATTCATTCAGAAGCTCTGGTTGAGAGACAAAAATATATTTTAAAAACTAGCAAGAGATTAAAACACATGCAGAATAGATTAAAAAGTTCCATTATGTATCTAACAGCATTATCAGATTAGGATGAGGATGTGATGAGAGAGATGCAATACTTCAAGAAAATTTATTAAAAGAATGTTCCATAATTAAGGAATGCCAAGTATACTTAGAATGAAGGTATAATTGGAATTTCATGGGATGCATTTTAAGCAGAAATATTGATGTGAAACTGCTAAATATCACATAAATATAACATAAATAGCTGGTCTAAACAGTTTTCAGAGAGAAAAACACACAACTGCAATTAGAATAGTGATAGTCTTGTCACAACCACCAATAAATGCTGAAGACAACTGAAAATAACTACCTATATAGATTTTTATACCCAGGCAACTTTTCACCCAGGGCATGGTGAGAAACACAGACATTTTAATACATCCAAATACAATAAACCTACCATATATAGATCCATAATAAATCAACAACAACACAAAAACAAACCTATTGTATACTTAAACAAGAATAATTTTTTTTAATTAACTTATTTTTATCTAATCTTTATTGTATTTTTTCCATTACTATTTAGTCCCCTTATATCTCCTACCCCTTGCAATCACCACACTGTTGTCCATGTCCATGAGTCCTTTTTCCTTTTTGCTCGATCCCTCTGCCCCACAGATTTTGGATTGTTGAATCCTCATTTTCATTTGTTTCAAGGTATCTTTTGATTTCTTCCTTGATTTTGTTATTAACCCAATCATTATTTAATAACATGTCATTTAGCTTCCATGTCTTTGGGTGCTTTTCAGTGTTTCTGTGATTGATTTCTAGTTTCATATCATTGTGGTCAGAGAAGATACTTGATATGTTTTCATTTTTTTTAAATTTACTGAGACTTATTTTGTATCCTAACATGTTCTATCTTAGAAAAAGTTCCATGTGTACTTGGAAAGTATATATATTCTGCTCTTTGTGTAAAATGCTCTGAAGACATAAATTAAATCTATTTTATCTAGTGTGTCATTTAAGGCTGCTATCTCCTTGTTGATTTTCTCCCTGAAAGATCATCAGTTGAAGTCAATGTGGTGTTAAAATTCCCAACTATGACTGTGTTTCTGTTGATCCCTCCCTTTATGTTCATCAGGATTTGCCTTACATATTTAGGTGCTCCTGTGTTGGGTGCATAGATGTTTACTAGGGTTATATCCTCTTGTTGGATTGCTCCTTTTATTATTATGTAGGGTCCTTCTTTGTCTCTTACTATAGCATTGATTTTAAAGTCTATTTTGTCACATATAAGTATGGCTACCCCAGCTTTGTTTTCTTTTCTATTTTCATGAAATATCTATTTGCAACACTTTACTTTTAGTTTCTATGTATCTTTCGATCTGAGATCGGTCTCTTAGAGGTAGCATATACATGGGTCTTATTTTTTTTTTTTAATCTATTCATCTACCCTCTGTCTTTTGGTCTGCGGGTTTAAGCCATTTACACTTAACGTGATTATTGATAAATATGTATGTAGTGCCATTTTACTGTTAGACTGTTTTCTTCTGTTGTTTTTTCTTTTTCCCTTCTCCTTCCTCCTCCTCTTCCCCCTCTCCCGCTCCTCCTCTTCCTCCTTCCTCTTCAAGCAAGCCTTTTTAACATTTGTTGCAGTATTGGTTTGATGTTAAACTCCTTTAGCTTTTTCTTGTCTGAGAAGCTCCTTATTTCTCCTTAGATTTTAAATAATAGCTTTGTTGGGTATAGTAGCCTTGGTTGTAGGTCCTTGCTTTTCATCACCTTGAATATTTCACACCACTACTTTCTGGCCTGAAATGTTTCTGTTGAGTAATCAGATGCCAGTCTAATTGGTGCCCCCTTGTAGGTAACTATCTGCTTTCTCTTACAGCTTTTAGGATTCTCTCTTTGTCTTTAGACTTTGTTATTTTAATTATGATGTGTCTCAGTGTAGGCTTCTTTGAGTCCAACTTTAAACAAGAATAATTTTAAAAAATAGTATGGTACAAAAGAAACAACAGGCACAGAACTCAGTACAATATGTTGATAACCACATAATGGGAAAAAATACTCATGTGTTTGTATATGCATTTAATGAAAATGGTAAAAAATTGCAGTGACCACAAAATTGTCAAAATACTCTATATATTTAATGGAGAGGGAATGTAGAAAAATAACTTGGTACAAAAATAATTAGATAAATACTAATAGTTAGTATTAAATTTAATATTAAAAACAGTATTACAGTCAATTTGAGAGAATAGTGGAAATATTATGTAAAGTTCCAACCAAGAAGAGGAAGTACTAGAAAATATGAAAAGTTTAATATGACACAAGGCAAAGGATAAGGGGAGTTTTAACAAAGAAAATTATAATTAGCAAACAAAATTCAAAGTCAAATAATAAAAATAAATAACAAAAACAGTATCCATAACAAGTATTTCTTCTCGCATCTCATCATTCCTTTACTGTGAATATAGTTCATCTACTACTATTAAAAATATCTTCCTTCCTCTGTACTGATTCATCCTCTTTATTTATTCTTCTTTACTCACAAAGAATAAATTGGACATGCTTGCCTCAGTTTTTTCTTTTTTTGTTTTTTTAGTTATCCCAGGCATTAATATTAAGCTACCCTGAGTGAATATTGCCATTTCTGTGTGGACCTTTTACCTAATTATAGGATTCAATGTTAAGAAACCCATCTTGGTTTCTCATATCTAGAATGCTTTTAATCCATATTTTATCAGTTCTAAGGGTTTTATCTTACATTATTTTTTTTCTCAATTTTCCATACTTCCAATGGGAAATGTAGTTATTTTTATCAGAATCCTTCAAAGACTAAAAATATATATATATATACACAAACTATATTCACTAACTATTGAAAAGATTCCAATATTATACTTTAAAAAATTGCAGCCAAATGCTCCTTAAACATAACTCAAAGAAAACTACAACATAGCAGTAACATTGAAAAATTCATATCCTACAAATATTAGTATCTATTAGTCTCTCCCAAAGCCTGCTCTCATGAAACCTAAGAGAGTTTTAGTTTAGTTTTGTTTTTATACTCCAGGTGGGGAATATGGGGTATGGAGTATTTAAATAATTTGCCCAGTCATCCATCTAATAAGTGACTGGTGGAATATGAACTCAAGAACTTTTACCAAAGAATAAACAAGAAGATTCTAGCCACATCAATATTAGATAAACTGAATTTAACATAAAACGATAAAAAGAGATAAAACAATCTGATACTTTTTAATGAAATGAATGCTCCTGAAATTAGATATAACTGTCATAATAAATTTGTATATGTGAAATAATACTGGCCTTGAACTATATAAAAAGAAAAGCTAATATTAATAAAGAAAAATTAATTAAATATGCAAAAATTTCAACAAAATTAATTAGCTTGTGAGTGTGTGTGTGTGTGTGTGTGTGAGAAAGAGGGAGAGAGGGAGAGAAACACATTATTTGAGTATTACTGGGGACTTTTATAAAAATTGACTATGTGTTGTATGTAGAGAGTGGAAACAAATTTCAAATAGTTGATTCCACATAAACCATTATTTCTCACCATGGTTCGGTTAAATTAGAAATGAACTATAATTTGGAAGTAAAAAAATGCAAACATATTAAAAAAGTTAAAGATATATTCTTCAATTTTTGATACAGACCCGGAAATCCTAAGAGAAATTATAAGGTAAGCCTTCAGCTCAAGAAATCAGAAAAAAGCCGTAAGTGACGGTGCAGGCTGCAGGACGGCAGCTGGCGGGCTCGGGGTGGCGAAGCCCACCTTGTCCTATTCAGGAAGGTGTTCATTCAGTGAGACTACTGCAGGGGCACACACTGCCAAGTTCCCTGAGGAGCTGGAGAATCGGATTGATAGGCAACGGTTTGATGAAACAGTTCAAACTCTACATAACCTTTATGCAGAAGCAGAGGCAGAATGGCTTGGGGTTCAGTTATACCTTGAAGACTGTTGGCTTGCTTACTTTAACAGCATATACCACCTTCTTATGCATGGAAACTCTTTAAGAGAAGGTTCTGAAGAAAGTCTCCAAATATATTCAAGAGAATAATAAGAAGATATATGCTGCCCAAGACCTTACTGTCAGATCCCATTGAGAGAGGGCTTCAAGTTACTGAAATTACCATGTATGAAGACAGGGATAAATGGTGGAAAATATGTCAGAGAATTAAAGCTCCAGTTCCAGAAGGGCCCACATCTATCCCGTGTTCTGATCACAGAGCATCCCGCAGTCCCCTATCTCTTCTCCGAAGTGTTATTCCTTTGTATCTGCTGCCAGAGCCACAGTACCATTGACTTTCAAGGGCTAACTTTGTAAAATTCCACATTTAGAGTGACTTCTAATCGCTCAGCATCCACTTGGTTTTTCCATATTGTGTAGGACTCTGTAATCTTTTCATTAATTTCTGAGAAAACACAATGAAGCATTTCTCTTTTCTATTAAAAGCCATTAATAAAATATGCAATTGGTCAGCTCTAATGCATAGCTTATTTCTTATCAGCCACCAGTACCAAAGGTTGTCTTCATTCCTCGGGCCAGCTTCCCAGGTGGCTATAGACTTCAAAGTCATATCTTAGCCAGTGTTTAGTCTTATTTTCCCCAAATTAATAAAATGCTTTTCTTCAGGATTTTAGTTAGGGTAGGCTATGCCTGTGGTTTTGTTAATGCACTTCCCAGATTTCAAAGAACTATCAGTTTTGTCATGATGATCTATTTCTGCTGTTAAGTTTACCAAACTGAGATTTATTGAAAGAACAATGTTATTTGTTTTGTTATAGTAATTATTTTTAATAAAGCAGTAATTAATACAAAACAGAAATCCAATAAAGAACAACAAAATAAAAGTTATTCAAGAAAATAGATGGAATAGGACAAAATTATAAAATAAACAAGTCAGAAGATGATTTTTAAATTTAATAAAATAAACACACATTTAACAAAATTCATAAAAATAAAAGCAATGAGACATTATTTCAATATTAAGGACAAAAGGAATGTGGGCTATAACCAAAGGAAGAAGATAAATTTTTTAAAAACCCATAACCAACTTCAAGTAACTAAGTTTAAAAATATAGAATAAATAGTTGTTGTTTTTTCCTAGAATGCTATAAACCACTGACTTGAATCAAGGAGAAACAAAAATATGTGATTAAATAAAAAATTGTTAATTAAATTGACTAGAACTCACCATTCTTTACACAGAGTAAAGTGATTTTACAGGTATTTATCAATCAAGGAACAGATAATCCCTATAATTATAACCACTATTATAATTACAGAGACTTCTTTAAAAACCAGGAAAAACATAGGACTATATAACTTACTTTATGTTATTAGCATAATCTTGATATCCATATAGGGCAGACTATTTAAGAAATGATATTAGTAATTATTTGTCTATTTAGAACAAGAGAAAATTAGATTTCTACCTCAGGACATATATAATGCCAAGTTCCAAATCAATTAATAATTGAAAGCTAAATAAGAAATTTATAACTTTAGAATTTTCAGAAGAAAATATATTATTTTTTGAAAAGAGAATAACAAATACTTTTTCAAACAGAAGATCTCATACAGTCACATAAAAAATTGCTAAATTTCACTAAATTAATATTTTAAACTTTATGCCAAAAAATGATGCCCTACAAGGTAAAATGATAAAAAATGTGAAAATTTATTCACAATACTCAAAACTGATGAAGCAGTTGGGTCAGAATACATTGAGAAGTCCTAAAATTAAAAAGAAAACGTCAACACAAGAGGATAATAAGGAAAAGGGAGAAATAAAAAATTCACAGAAGAGGAAACAATCTCATTAGATAGACATGATATCTTACCCATATTATGGATAAAAATTAAAGCATCTAAATGAATGGTTTAGAAAATATGGAAAAGAGAGAATACCATTTAAACAAATCAGGAGATTAATTTGGTGACATTTAAGTTGCTACATCTCAGGGATCAGAAATTCCAATACCAGATATGAATCCAGAAGATACTCTAGTATGTGTAGAAAGGCAGGTATGTACAATAATGTACGTATTTGTGGGGGTATTTCTCAATGGTAATAAACTGGAACAATGAATTGTTCTCCATGCAATAATATTCTATGCAGGTGGTAAAGTGAATGAAATATCAACATGGATGTAATTTAAAAATGTATTAGTCTATAAAAAAATTTGGAGTGGTATATATGGTATGGTAGCCTAGTAGATTACATTATCATTTTCAATTATTTGCTTCACTGAAAAATAATTTATATAACCCCACACACTGACTTTGAGTTTGCCAGATAATGCACTTTGGTCAATGAAATATGAGCACATGTGGCTTATGCCACCAGCAGATGCTTTAAAGAGTCTTGTAAGTTTCCACCAACTTTCTTGCTCTTCTCTCTGTCTCCAGGATAGCATATCTCTGACTGGTACTATCTTTCAGCTTGGGTTCCGTGCTGAAGTTTTGTGGAGCAGAACTGCAGCTGACCTGGTGATGGCTATACCGAATATGAGAGAAAAATAAGCCTCTTTTGTTTTTAAGCCACTAACAGGACTTTTTTCTTTTTTTCTCCTTGTCTTCCCCTGCTTTCCCCTCTTCCCATTTCTTTTCTGATTCCTTCTCCTTTCTTCCCTTTCCCTCCCTCTTCCTCTTCATTCTGTCCTCTTCCTCCTTCTTTGTTAATGAAAATTTAGACAGCAAAATAGAAAACTTATACAATTTAAAATATTTGGAAAATAATACAATATGGTATTTTAGATATACAAATTAAAAAATTTAGAAATGATGAACATATGGGGATAGAGACATCATTTTAGATGCAGAGAGACACCCAGTAGGTCACAATGTCTATTTTGTCTTATGTGTTTTATTAAAAATAAATAATTTAACTATATTAAAGATTTGATGAAATAATAAGATAGACACAATTATTATTTTTTAATCTACTCTCGTCTGTGTACTTAAAATATTTCACAATATATGTATTTTTAATAAAAAGTACCACATCTCTCACTGAAATTTTAGGAACAAGCAATAAAAGGGCATTTGGGATACCCCCTCTAATCATACTGGGGGCAGCCTATGAGATAAACTGAGCACTAGTTCAAACACAAGTGCCACCATGTATCTGCTGGATTTCTTTGAGCCTTAATTATCTCATCTATTGATCAGGGACTGAGATTTGCCTTAGAGTTGTGCTAGGTATTAAAATGGAATAATTTCAGTGCCTAAGTATACAATAATTTTATTTTGCACTCATACATATCTTATTTATTTTGATGTACAAGTTTGAGAACTATAATTGAGTTCTCCTTTTCCAAGATTCTTTATTCAAAATAGTTTTGGTTACTGGGCATCACTTGAGATTCTATATAAATTTTACAATAGGTTTTTCTTTTTTATTTTTCGATTACATAATTTTATGTGCTAAAGATATGTTGGTTTTCATTTCTCTCAAAAATTATTTTCTAATATTCGGTCATTTCTACTTTGGGGAACACAAGCAGCTTAGATGATAATTTAGCTTTAATAGTAGGTCAGGCAACTACAGAGATGATTTATGAGAATTATTTCGGCTTTATAATTAAAGTGTGACTCACTACTTTAAAAATATTATCTTATCAATAAGATTTCTGGTTGCTTTATAGAGGTAGAGGTTGGTAAACTTTTTCCATAAAAGGCCTGATAGTAAATATTTCATTTTTGCAGGCCATCTGACCTATGTTGCAACAACTCAATTCTGCCTTTGTAATGCAAAGCAGCCATAGACAAAATTAAATAAATAGGCATGGCTGTGTCCCAAAAAAACTTTAATCATAGACTCTAAAATTCAAATTTCATATAATTTTCACTTGTCATAAAATACCATTTCCTTTTTCATTCCTTAAGCTCCTTATAACAGACATTCCAAGGCTGTAAGAAATACAAAAACAGATGACAGGCTGCACTTGACACACAGGTCTTAGTTGGCTGGCTTCTGTAGTTTTCATTGATATATAATGGAAAAAAAAGAGAAAGCACTTATGTTAATATGTGTGTAATATGTAACATGGATGGTTATAATCTCATCTCTATTACTAGTCCTATTATTTTAGTTAAATTGTTTTAATTTATAATATTCTATTAAAGATTATTGGATAATGCCTTGCATTATTTTGGATAATTTTTTGAAAATGATAATTTACCTTAAAGCTTCCTTAGTTTAAAATGTTAAAGTCTATTTTAAATCTAATTGAATAATTTAATTAGTTTTACATTATCTGGTTTTACCCTGCTGAGCTTTTATGTTTCCTTTCCAGAACTACTGATTTTTAAACTGATAATTATGTGTTTTGTTTCATAACCCAGAGTAGTTGCAGTATGGACCGTTTTGGAATAGAAAACTTTAAACAAAGTTTCTTAACATTCTTCCCAGTATGCAATGATCTTTCTCAGAGAATGATTTTTGAGTCATTAGTCTCTTTTTCTCCCGGAGTATTTGCTACACATTTATTCATAAGTTAGCACTGTAGAAGAGGTTATCAAGTCATATTTTTAATGTGAAGTAGTAATTTTATTTTTTTCTAATGCAATAAATTTATATATATGAAAATATAACACCATAACATAAAAATGTAGCTGAAAATCTCATTAAGGATTTTGCATTGCAATGCTTGTATTCCATTTGTTGTTTATTATATATGGATGTTGTGTTTTGTGTGAAAATTGAGGTCTCTCTAAAAACATTTTAGATTTAGCCATAATTTTCAGTCTGAAATTTTCGTTATGTAAAACTTTTGCTTTCTATAATCAGTGAAGGTATATTTTGGCATTACTTTCATTTTGTATCTATATTACAAATTTATTATTTGTATTGGTATGTGCAATGATTCATTACTAACAAGATTTAAAACTCCATTAAACCTTATTAAACATTGAGAGATATATAGCAGGTACTAAGAATTTATTAGTTTTGATTTTTAGCATTTATTTTAATAATAATACTTATATCAAATAAAGTATCCTTTTTACTTTATAGAAGTTAGAGAAAAGTGAAATATAAACCATAATTATATTGACTTCACTTTTACAACAATCGTCCTTCTTCCTCTTTGATTTTTTGAATGTTTTAATCATTTATAAAGAAAGAAACTAAAAGAAGTTGCAATAACTCAGTGTTAGAAATTATATCCAGGATAATATAAACTTTCCAATCTTTCGATAAAACTAGATATATTGTCAGCAAAGTTTGGTCAATGGATTTGTAGGCATTCTCAAGTACTTTTCAAGAAATCTGTGAAGTCAAAACTATTTTCTTAATAATACCGAGATATTTGTATGTTTCTTTTGTTGTTATTTACACCGATACTGAAAGATCAAGCATGAGTAAAACTACAGTGTAGACCAATATAGTGGTAGCCAATTGCACTGGTAGCGTTTGTGTTGTTCACTTTTACAGATACACACACACACAATTTTTTAAAAATCCAGTTTTAAGAATGACCCTGAGAGAGAAATTAAAATATCAGTTTTATTACATCTTGACGATTAATTCTTGTCTTCGAATTACAAAGAAGTACATAAACCATGCAAAGCACTTCACCACTTAAGTATACACTTACTTTTGGCGGTTGCTGCGGTGCAGAAGCCGAATCACACTAGTTGGGAGAGCAGACTGTACAAGCACATTGCTGGCCCTATGTTCACAAACACATAGTAACATGCAATAACACATAATAAGAGAATTTATGCCACAAAAGTTGGCAAAGAACTGCAGAACGCAGCCATTATTAAAGCTTTAAATAAAAAAGACACCACTAACGTTTAGCAAGGATAGAATAACTGAAATGTTATACCTCACAGATGGAATATAAAATAGTTACTCCACTTGGAAAACAGTTTGACAGTTGTTCAAACATGTCTTATAAAGGAACTAGCAATTCTACTTTGAAGTTTTTACCAAAAAGGAATGAAAATAAACTTTCATAGAAAGATATTTAAAAATGTTTATATAAGCTTTGTTATGAGTTAAAAAATTTGAAAAACTATATTTGTCCATTATTGAAATTATAATTTGGTATATTCATATACTCGGTGCTGCTCAGTAATAAAATAAAATCCACTATTGATAGACTCAATAAAATAGATGAGTTTCAAAAGTATTATGGTGAATATATAATGCATGACTCCATAGGAACTTTAAAAATAGGCAAAAACTAATCTAGAGTGATAGAAACAGAGAAGAGGATGTCTGTAGGTGAGAGGACAACTACCTTTAATCAGAGTATCTATTATTTTGTATTTCATTTCTGAATATTTCCATGAGCATGAGTTTTCACTTAAAGGAAGCTTTTACAACTAATGTAATTGTGAAAATCATGATAATAACATGCAATCGTGTTGTAAACAGAGACGTGGCACACATAGAGCTAAGAGTCAAGGGCAGAATAAGAAATGTTATGCCACTGGAAGTATAAATTACATTGTATCCCTCGATCTACAAAGATACTGTATTTCTCAAACATGCTGGATAATTGAGCTATTGTACATTAAAAATAAAATGTAAAGCTCCCCTTTCCCGAAGAAAAGACAGAAACAAAATATAATGGATTTTATTCATTTATCATATGTTAAGAATAGAATTAATACTGTATAAATACTGATAATATAAAATGGAATTTTAAAAATACACAAAGCCAATGATACCTTCTTTTATTTCAGCATCATGCCAGTAACCATTTTACGCAGCAACATACTTGATCAGAATGATAAAAGCACAACTCCAAAGTAAATTGTACAGCAGTAGAATGTGTTTTATCTACATTATGTTTTTAACAGATCCTCATGTATCAAATGCAATACTAGAAAGAGCACTTTGGAAATATTGTAGTATGATTTAATGTTTCCTTTTATGTGATAAATTCAATACGTAGTTTATTTTACAACTACATTGTATACTTAACTAAACCAATATTTATTTTTTTTGTGAGGTTATTTTGCCCTAAATTTAAGGTTAATTTTTTCAGCCATTCCTTTTGCTTCATGATTTAATGAATGTAATGCATCATTGCATTAAATGAAGTAAGGCACTTGATAAAAAGAACATTACTATTAACCTTTAACATGAGTATGTAGGGAGGCAAAGACAAGTTTAATAACTCAGGGGTAAAAACTCATAGTGAAATTCCTAAACCTGCTTTACCCAGGCATATTAACATAGGATAATAAGTTTCAGCCTATTTTCAGAGAAGAATGAAGTTATCATCAATTATCAATAGTATCCTTTTTATAGATTTAAAATTATTGGCCCTTTAAAATGGGGCCATAATCTGATGTTTAACTTTTGTAAAATGATGTAATGTTTCATTTTGTTGCTATATAAAGCATATTTAGATGTTTGCCCAATACTGCATATAATTTGGAATATACAAACTTAAATTAATCATTTAGTTTCTGAAAAAGTCTGCTTCGTGTTTAAATCTATCTCATGCCAAACATTACTTCTAGTTTTTTATATATTTTATATGATGTTTACATGTTATATGAAGGTCAGCAATAAAATTCTTATTTCCTAGATTGCATATGTCAGAATCTAATTTTAATTGTTTAATACATCCCTGTTTTCTTTAATAAGCATAATAGTATTTTGTGACAAAATCAGTTTTGTTCTTAAGGTATGAGAAATTTGTTTTCTCTTTTATCTGCCTGATTTTATGTGTTTGTATGTCCTTTGTTCATATAGTTTTAAGTGTTTTCCTGTAGAGAATATAAATTATTTTTAGGTATATATAAATTTAAGTAAGGTAAAAATATCACCCACTGCCACTAAGGTTTAATTTTAATAATGACAGCTAAAATGTGACTCTCTATAGGACTATTGGAAGCCTCTAAGAAAAATATTTGAGAAATCCAAAGCCTATTTTTCTATCTCAAAGTGCATTCTGAAATGATGAATATTTTCAAAAATCATTTAGGAAAGCAGAGGTTCTAGCCTTAAATTAAATTAAGCAGTGGGCCTAAAAAAAACATGACATAAGTTTGAATTCATAAGCCAATTTTTACTGGGCTTCTCCTATGGAAGCTTACCCATGCAGCTAGGGAGCTAAAAATATATATTTTTGAGTCATGGGTATGAAGATTTTGCCAATTAACTGCTGTATTCTTCTCAGGAGTGAAAAAAAAACCCAAAACAACTCTGTCATGACATTCATTCTCATTTGTATTTATAAACCTATGTGTGATTGTTTTAGAATGTTATTTATTATTATTATTGCTATTATTTACTATAGAATGGAATGTCAAATTTTTTTAAAAAGAAGAAAAATGTCTCCCAAGGAGTTACACATCCAGGGAGCCATTCCAATAGTCTTTCTAGTTCCCAATTCATATGCTCTGCCCATTCAAATGACCTGTCAATCAGGTTTAAGGAAAAATTTGACACAGCCATAAGTCAGTATTAAAAAAAAAAAAGTTGTCTTAATGGAAATAATAATGGACCTTAACAAAACTTACGAAATGTAGAAAACATACTTTAGGTATCTTCTTTTAGGAAGATAAGAAGATTTAACATAAAGAGAGGGAAATTCCCTATGGATAGAAATTAATTTACAAACCCATTCCAGAAATCTTATAAAGAGCAAGCATATCCAAGGCCAAAGGAACCATAATAAAATAAAATCTATCACAGAGACATTGCCGACCTCCATGCCCATTAGCTCTGTTCACCCATGAGGGTAACTGGCTATTACAAAGGCTGTTAGATCTAAGTGCAAGGTGGATTGAAAAATAAGTTTTAGCTGTTTCATATTTTATGGCCCAAAGGTGAAGGCATGTTTCAAAACTGTGCTTGTCGTTTTGAAGTGTGGATGCCACAGGGAAGAAGTTATACAAAAAAAGAAATCAAATTTATTTAGGTCAGGAATTCCACTGATAAATCAAAGAAGGGGCAAAAGCCACATTGTAAAATTGTGGATGAGGCATGAAAAGCAAATCCCTCCCCATTCCATGCTAAAAAGGCTAAAGTACATTTCATGGGGAACTTGGCAGTGATTTGAAAAAAATTCCCAAATGGCAAAGGTGTTAGGTGATTTCAATAGTATGTATTATTTAAACACCGCTTGGAAAATGCTAACAAAGATGAGAATGAATAAGGCAAATGACCTTTTCTTGTTCCTATTTTAAAAAATATTTTTATAATCCTGTTAGGCAGAGACCTACGTGAGTGGTCTTACCATGAATTAGATTATTTAAGACTGTGTGGGCCAACCCTTTCTAAATCAAGTGACCTCAAAATTAATTAAAACCATGGATATAATGGCCTATCAAAAACAGCAGTAAATCCTAATCAGCTGGTGACAGAGTTGTTATTGGTAGTGTTTGCTCAATTAATGTAAAAGAGAATGAGGGTAAATGCAATGTCTGATTATAATAATTCTCAAAAAGCGTTATTTATTAAATATGTGTCTTCATAGATAGCTTTCCATAAATTTAGTTAACTTTGGAAATAAAAAAAGCACAAAGCTATTCAAACTTTATTATTATGTTTTTGCCATCAAAAGTGTTAATTTTAATGAGTAAATATTCTTGGCATTATCATATAATCAAAGCATGCAAGCATTTACTCCAAGATTTTTTGTAGTGTATTCTTAAGGTATGTAGTAGCAGTGGTGTTTTTTCTTTTTTAATTATTATTATTATTGCCTTTAATTTCATAATAAGGTCTTCCATCACTGTAGTTAGAGTTTTACTTTTTATGTTCCTCTAAGAAGACACTGTCTCCTAAATCATATGTAAATCTAAATATCAACTTAGTATGCTCCTTCTTTAAGTACTTGGAACAGTGGTCATATAAGAATTTCATATTTTTTGTTTGCTTGAAATGATTGTATGTTCATCATAATATACTAAAGCTAATAATATACTATAAGATAAGTTTGCATTCTACAAATAAATTACATTTAATAAAACAGCATTTTAACACTTTGGAATGTATCACTCTAAGGTAGTTTGCCTGGAACTATCAATTTAAAAGTAATAAGTACCTTTTTAAAACATTTTATTCCTTCTGTATTGAGATAAAATTAGTATAATTTCTACACAGTGACATAGCTCATTATTATAAGTCTGAATATAAAAATGTTTATGATAATTTTGAAAGAGCTAAATTATATTCCATTTACATTCCATGGTGATGAAATACAGAACTTACTCCTGTTATATAATATTGCACAGATATCTTCAATATTTTAAAAATGTAGTGTTCTTTCCCCCATTATTCAGCATAACATTACTCTTATTAAAATTCAAATTGAGCACCATATTGTTTCCATGCATAAGTGTGGCCCTGAGAAAGTCTCAGAAAAATTAAGGTAGCACCAGAATACGTTATCTTTGAGATAATCTTTAAAAATTTTTTTTGAGATATTCTTTATTTTCTTTATTGGGGTAAGTTCAATTTCTAGACATGTATTCAAAGGACTGGTGACTTATCTACTCTGCAAACTTCTGATCTCCTTTACATATCTCCCATAAAGTACATATAATGCTAACACATCCAAATGAGACATCTTTATAGGCACCCTTCCCCCCAGCTCTTCCTTCATTTCTTCTGTATCAATTAATGGTCACGTCATTCTGTCAGTTGCTGAGGAGAAAAACCTTGAGGTAATACTAGCCACAAGTCCATCAGTAAATGATATTAGCTATACCTTTAAAATATATCTGGAATTTCACTGCTTTTCTCCACTTCACCCCCAGTCTTTGGTCCATCTTTTTAAACTGAGTTGTTTCAATAGCCTCATTACTGGTTTTTCATGACTATGGCCTCCATCCTCTGTTCTTTCTCTCTAAGAGTCATAGTCATTCTCAACACAGAGGGCATAGTAATTCTGACGAAACACCCAGGTGACTCCATTTCCAAAAAAACTATAATTGCTTTCCATCTTATTCAAGGTAAAAGCCAAATATGATAAGGCAAGTCATTTCCTGTCTATAGTCTTCTCTTACTACTGTGCACACAGATGATCTGTGTGCACCATGGCCAAAGTTTCACGAGGGAGGTCAATACCAGAGTCTACAGGTTGAACATAATACTCAGAGCATACTGTGGTACAACAAAGCCCACTTCCATACCAGACATCGTCCATGGCCATTCAGATTTGTCTCTTATTAGTCCCATCCCTTGTCTCTTGAGGAATCATTAAATGTATCTCCATCAATTCTAGATTTATTCCAGGTCAGAGTGGATTCAACAGTAGTGTTTGAGAGCACCATAGTTGTAAAAGGATATTTAGGGCAGTTGATTAACTTCTTAATAGAAAAAGGCAATGTTTCACTTCCTCTAGTCCTTATCCAGGTACCAGTGTTGGGAATGTTTACACCCAGCCAATCAAAATTCGTTATACCCTTTGGAAGATGAGAGAGATGGTTTATCTATTTTCCAAAATGGTGAGTTCTGTAGACATCCAAAAGATGCTGTGTAGTAAACATATGTGACCTTGGGGCAGTGGGAAGATAATGGTGGCCAGAAAACATCCAGAGGCAAAGTCAGCATCAATGTTCATGTCTGCCTAGGTATCCTTGACATGATCATCCATTTTAGTCAAAGCAGGTACTGTTTTGCCACCCACTTATCCTCAGGTACAGAATGGGAAGAGAAAAGGAAGAGTAAACTCTTATGAAAATTAGCAGGGAAATATTTGATCATCATCTTATCATCTAAGGTAAATAAGTGAAAGAAGTTTGCCTTTGGAGGAACGCAATGAAATATTCATGAAAAGGCTAACTTTTCTTTATTTTTTAATACTTTATTTTTATGCTATTATAGTCATCCCACTTCTCCTCTTTCTCACCCCTCACCCAGCCCACCACCCACTTCCATATCAGTCCCCAACACTGTTGTCCATGTCCATGGGTCCTTCATACATGTTCTTTGACCGATCACTTCACCTTCTTTCAGTCAGTCCCCACCTCCCCTGTGTGCTCTTACAGCTGTCAGTCTATACAGTGATTTTATGCCTATGGTATTATTATGCTCATTAGTTTATTTTATTCTTTAGATTCCTCTTAAAGGTGAGACATATGGTATTTGTCTTTCACCAAATGACTTATTTCACTTTGCATAATAGCCTCCAGTTCCATCCATTCTGTCACAATAAGTCGAAATTCATTCTTTTTTCCTGCTTTATAGTATTCCACTGATGGGCACTTAGATGGTTTCCAGGTTTTGGCTGCTGTAAATAGTGCTGCAATGAATATGGGGCTGCATAAAACATTTTGAATTGGTGTTTCAGGATTATTGGGGTATGTCCCCAGCACTAGAATCTCTGGGCCAAAAGGTAGTTCAATTTTTAATTCTTTGAGGAAATTCCATACTGTTTTCCGCAGTGGCTGCCCCAGTGTGTTTTACCAGTAACAGTGCATTAGATTTCCCTATTCTCCACATCCATGCCAGCACTTGTTTGTTGATTTATTAATGATAGCCATATTGACATGTATGAGGTGATATCTCATTATGGTTTTAATTGGCAACTGTCTGATGGCTGGTGATGCTGGGCATCTTTTTCATAAGTCCGCAGGCCAACTGTATGTCCTCCTTGGAGAAGTGTCTATTCAGGTCCTTTGCCCATTTTTTAATTGTATTGTTTGTTTTCCTGGTGTTGAGTTGTATAAGTTCGTCATATATTTTGGAGATTAAACCTTTGTCCTATGCATCACTGGAAAATATGTCTTCCCATATAGTCAGTTCCTTTTTCATTTGATGATGGTTTCTTTAGTTGTGCAGAAGATTTTTAATTTGATGTACTCTCATTGTTCCTTTATTTCCCTTGCCCTAGAGATATATTGGCAAAAATATTGCTACATGATATCTGAGATTTTACTGCCTATATGTTCCACTAGGATTTTATGTTATCAGAATTTATATTTAAGCTTTTTTTCCATTTTGAGTTCATTCTGGTGTATGGTGTAAGTTGATGGTCTAAATCATTTTCTGCATGTATCAGTCCAATTGTCCCAACACCATTTATTGGAGATACAGTTTTTACTCCATTTATTGCCAGTGCCAACTGTCTCAAATATTAATTGATCATAGAAATATGGGTTTATTTCTGGGCTCTCTATTTCATTCCATTTATCTGTGTGTCTGTTCTTATGCCAGTACCAGACTGTTAATTACAGTGGCCTTGCAGTATAGTTTGATATCAGGTATTGTGATTTCTCCAACTTTGTTCTACTCTCTCAAGATTGCTGAGGCTATTCAGGGTCATTTTTGGTTCCATGTGAATTTCTGGGATATCTGTTACAGATATGTAAAATATGTCATTTGTATCAATAATTGTGCTGAATCTATAGTTTCCTTTGGGTAGTATGGGTATTTTATTGATGTTAATTCTTCCAATCTGTGAACACAGTATATGCCTCCACTTATTTGTGTCTTCCTCAATGTCTTTAATGTCCTATAGTTTTTTGAGTACAGGTATTTTACTTCCATGGTTAAATTTATTTCTAGGTATTTTTTGTTGTTGTTGTTGTTGCAATAATAAATGGGTTGCTTTCTTAGTTTCTCTTTATGATAATTCCTTATTGGTGTATAGAAATGGCAATGATTTCTGATTATTGTCTTTGTACCCCACTACTTTGCTGAATTCATTTATTACTTTGGGTAGTTTTTTGGTGGAGACTATAGGGTTTTCTATGTATACTATCAAGCCATTGCAAATAATGACAGTTTTACTTCCTCTTTTCCAATTTGGATGCCTTTATTTCTTCTTTCTGTCTGATTGCTGTGGCTAGGACTTCCAGTACTATGTTGAATAAGGGTGGTATAAGCAGACACCCTTGTCTCAATTTTAAGGGAAATGCTTTTAGTTTTGCATTGTATGATTTTGGGAGTAGATTTTTTTTATATACGGAAAATATTATGTTGAGGTATACTCCCTCTATTCCCACTTTGGTGAGTGTTTCCATCATAAATGGGTGCTGAGTTTTATCAAATGCTGTTTTTGCATCTATTGATATTTGATCATGTGACTTTTGATGATGTGATTTTTGTCTCATTTTGTTAATGTGATGTATCACATTTATTGATTCATGAATATTGTACCATCCTTACTTCCCTGGGGTAAATCCCACTTATTCATGGTTTATGATATTTTAAATGTATTGTTGGATATAGTTTGCTAATATTTTGCTGAAGATTTTAGTATCTATGTTCATCAGAGATATTGACCTATAATTTTCTTTGTAGTGTCTTTACCTTATTTTGGAATTAGGATAATATTGGCCTCATAGAAGGAGCTTGGAAGTCTTCCCTCTTCTTGAATTTTTTTGAATAGTTTAAGAAGGTTGGGTGTCATTGTTTTTGAATGATTGGTAAAATTCACCTGTAAAGCCAACTGTTCCAGTGCTTTTGTATGCTGGTAGTTTTTTGATTACTGCTTTAATTTTGCTAGTTGTTATTGGTCTATTCTGGCTTTCTGCTTCTTCCTGATTCAGTGTTGGAAGACTGTATGTTTCTAGGAATTTATCCATTTCACCCAAGTTATTCAATTTCTTGGCCCATAGTTGTTCCTAGTAATTTTTTACTATCCTTTGTATTTATTTGGTATCAGTTGTAATTTCTCTCTTTCATTTCTGACTTTATTTGGGTCCTCTCCCTTTTTTTCTTGATGAGTCTGGTTAAAGGTTTGTCAATTTTGTTTATCTTTTCAAAGAACCAGCTCCTGGATTCTTTGATCTTTTGAATTTTTTTTGTCTCTATCATTTATTTCTGCTCTACTCTTGATTATTTCCTTCCTTCTACTCACTTTGGGTTTTGTTTGTTGTTGTTTTTCTATTTCTTTACATGTAGGGTTAGGTTGTTTATTTGAGATTTTTCTATCTTCTTTAGATAGGTCTGTAATGCTATGAACTTCCCTATCAGAACAACTTTCACTGTGTGCATGGATTTGGGGTTGCTGTGTGTTTGTTTTCATTTGTTTTCAGGTACTTTTTGATCTCATTGTTAATCCTTCATTATTTAATAACATGTTATTTAGCCGCCATGTATTTGAATGTTTTTGAGTTTTTTTCTTGAGGCTGATTTCTAGCTTCAAGCCATTGTGATCCAAAAAAATGCTTGACATGGCTTCAATAATCTTGAATTTACTAAAAGTTATTTTAGGTCCTACCATGTAGTCTCTCTTTAGGTCTTTGTGCATTTGAAAAGAATGTATATTTTGCTTCTCTGTAGTGAAATGTTCTGTAAGTATCATTAGGTCCATTTGATCTAGTATGCCATTCAATGCCACTATATTTAGTTGATTTTTCTTTCTTTCTTTTTCTTTTCTTTTCTTTTCTTTTTTTCCCCTTTTGGTTTGGAAGATCTCTCCAGTGTTGACAGTGGGGTGTCAAAATCCTCTGCTTCAATTGTATTGCTGTCGATCTCTTTCTTAAAGTTCTCCAAGATATTCTTTATATGTTTATGTGCTCTTATACTGGGTGTATATATGTTTACAAAGATTATATCCTCTTGTTTGACTCCTTAAGTATTATATAGTGACTTTCTTTGCCTCTTGTTATGGTCTTTATCTTGAAGTCTGTTTTGTCAGATTGAGGTTTTTTTACACCTGCTTTTCTTTCATCTCCATTTGTATGGAACATACATTTTTTATACTTTCATGTTTATTAGCCTGTATAAATTTTTAGTTTTGAGAGTGGTCTCTTGTAGACAGCATATATGCAGGTCATGTTTTCTTATCCATTCAGCTAGCCTATGTCTTTTGATTGGAGCATTTAATTCATTTACATTTAAGGTTATTATTGATAGGTGTTTGTTCATTGAAATTTTTTCCATTTGTACCTGTGTTCCTCTCTCAATTTCTTCTTCTTCTTAAAGCAATCCCTTTAGCTGTTGCAGTATTGGTGTGGTGGAAATGCATTCCTTTAGCTTTTGATTTTGCCTTCCATTAAATGAGAACCTTGTTAGATAGAGTAGCCTTGGCTACAGATCCTTGCTTTTCATTTCTTGCAACATTTCATGCCAGTTCCTTCTGGCCTGTAGTGTTTCTATTTGAAAACAGTTGACAGCCTTATCAGAATCCACTTGTAGGTAACTAACTGTTTCTCTCTTGCTGCCTTTAAGATTCTCTCTTTGTCTTTAAACTTTGCTGTTTTAATTGTGATGTGTCTTGGTTTGGGATTCAATGGGTTTATCTTGATAGGGACTCTCTGTGTTTCCTGAACCTACATGACTTTCTTCTTCACCAAGCTAGAGAAGTTTTTTGTCACTATTTCTTCAAACTGGCTTTCTACCTCTTGCTCCATTTCTTCTCCTTCTAGTATCCTTGTGATGCATATGTTGTTACATTTCATTTTGTTCTAAAACTTTCTTAGACTATCATTATTCTTTTTAAGTCTTTCTTTTTTTCATTTTGTTGTTCTGACTGGGTATTTTTATCTACCTTGTATTCCAAATCATTGATTTGACACTCTGCTTCATCTAGCCTGCTTTTAATTCCTTCTAGTGTATTCTTCATTTCAGATATTGCATTCTTCATTTCTAACTGGTTCTTATTTATACATTCTATATCTTTTTTCATGCTGATGTATTTCTCATTAAGTCTTTGGGTATCCTTTTAACCATTATTTTGAACTCTGTGTCTGATAATTTGCTTGCCTCAATTTCATTTAGCTCTTTTTCAGGGAATTCTTCCTTTTCTTTCATTTGGAGCTTGTTTCTTTGTTTTCCCATTTTAACTGCCTTTTTGTTTGTTTTTATGTATCAGTTATATCTGCTTTGACTCCCAGTTTTGTGGGGTGGGCTAATGTGGTAGTAGTCCTGTCAGACTCAGTGGTGCAGACTCCTTGATCTCCTGATTTGGATACTCTAGGAATGCCCTTTATGTGGGTTATGTGGGCTCTCTTGTTGCATTTGGGTCCTGAATGTTTTTGACCTGTTTGTTGGTGGGATCATTCTGGGTTGCTGACTGCGAGGCTCAGCCTCCAACATGCCTTGTATGTTGTTGTACCAGTGCTGTCAGAACAAAGCAAAGCAACACAAAAAATGAGACCAAAACAAGCAAATCCTTCCCTAAAACATCAATAATATCAATGACAAAAGAGCAAAGAATAATAAAAGTTGAAATAGAAATCAAATATTATGGAAATAGGAAAAAAAGGAAGAAAGAATAAGAAAAGACCAAAGAGACTATGAGAGGAGAAAAGGGAAGAGAAATAATTTGAATAATGATTTGAAACATAAAAAATGGGAAAAAGGGACAGGGAAATAGAAAGAACAACAAAATAAGAAAAGGATAGAAGGAGGAAACAATAGGGTAATTAAAGGTGAGAATAAAATAAAAGATATGAAAGAAGAATAGAGCGAAAATAGAAGAAAAAGAAAAAAACAGGAAATAATAATAAAAGAAACTAGGTGAGGAAAAAATAACAAAAATAATTTAAAAAGAACAAAGTAGAATTCATCTCAACAGAGTTTAGTTCTTGTCTGCTGGGTTTTCCCTTTGGATATGGCTCTGATATTGCCAGCAGCTGGTGTAAACCAATGTGAGGCACTGTCCATATCTTGCCCTTGGTAGCCTGTTCAAAGCTACAAGAGAATCACAGTTTGTGTCTGATTCCTCTGGCCTCAGCTGCACATAGGATGTGGCAAGCTGTGTTGCAAAGCTGGATTTTATTAGCACTTCGCCTGTGGGGTGTGTCAGTAAATGTCCCAAGTCACCACAGGGTTCTCCTCTGTCTTCCTCTGCCTCCTGGCCTGCTGTCAGTCTTTGACTAGTTGCAGACATGTTTCTGAGATGGTTTCTGGTAGAACTCAGGGAGATGGGACTACTTGATCTCCCATGGTAGGTGCTTTTCAGGCTTCAGGGAAGATGATGGCTGTGTAGCCCACTCCCAATCCATTTGTCCGAGTCTTCTTGGAATGATTTCCCTGTTCTTGGCATGGTAGGGCACCTAATAGGTTAATGGGAGGGGTCTCCAGTGTCAAAAATTGGGAGCATGTTTCTCTGGCTCTCTCATGAGGGGGAATGTTAGACTATTTCCTGGGAAAGTGTATGGAATGGTTAGACCATATAGTCCATCTCTGACACCTGTGAGTCTGCCTATGTTGCTGTCTTCTCAGCAATGCTTAAGATGAAGGATTGTAAAAATGAAAGAAAACAAGAAAAAAAAAAAGAAAAAAAAGATGCAGGGTTTGGGCCAGCAGGATTCCACAGGGTGGGGCGAGCAGTATCCCACAGGATAAGGTAATTGCTTTTTCCCAGGAAGGGCTAGCTCTTCTCAAGAAAATGGCTGCTGCATAATCCAGGTATATCTCAGCACAGAAAACCCCACACCCACAGTTGCTCCTCCCCATCTCTCTCCAGTGTCTCCTAGTTCAGACTTTCCTCGTGCAAGTCCAGTCATCCCTCCCTTCACTGGGATGTATTATATTTCACAGAGATATTATATTTGCATAGCATTTTTATCCTGTGCATTTTCAGAAAAATAAGAGTGGCACATGCATTTATAGGTACACAGGCCAAGATAATTCTCTGGCTAGATACAATCTGATCTGTAAAACAGATGACCACAGTAGGAGTAACTGTCCTCTTCCTTGAGTTGGTAGACTCTGTGATGTTTAGCAAAAGCCTTAAAGGTAGGCCACATTTGTGAGAACATGCTCATTTTGTATCTTTTCATTATTTTTAAATAGTTATATGTTAGCTTTTTTAGTATCTTTATTTTAGATTACTCCTTATAGAATAAATAGGAAAAAGCTATGAAATAAAATAACAAACAGTGTTTCATTCATGGTAAAATAATGATAGCCTGAATGTGTATTTGCTCATATTAATGGACACAAAAATTTGCTTTAAATTTTTAATGTGCACAAAATGCAGACAGATGACTATATATCATCAA
Source organism: Mormoops blainvillei (assembly GCA_004026545.1). NCBI lineage: Eukaryota > Metazoa > Chordata > Mammalia > Chiroptera > Mormoopidae > Mormoops > Mormoops blainvillei. Next base: position 50,808 of record PVJD01001083.1, on the reverse strand, counting down.
CCATTTATTGATATTGATGGATTAACTGACTTTAAAACGCATATATTAAATAATGTCACTCTACCATCATTATTTTGGGTACTTATTCAGTTTCTGCTTTTTTAGTAAGATGTGATGAGCTTCAAACTCTATTCGTATGCTTGAGGTTTTTTCTTTGAATATTTCTAATAGTGAAAATATAAAGTCAAAGATATTTTAGGCTCCTAGTTTATAATAACTCATTGACTTGTTGATATGTTTTAATTTACACTATCACCAATAGCATAGGCTGTGTTGAAAGATACTATTTTTTAGTATTGAGAATTGGATATGCATAAAATCAGATTCCATTACTATTATAATCTGCAGCTCTTTCTTATTAGTTGGGTTGAACTAATATATTTTATCCATTTGCATTTGTTTGTGGTTATCTCTATATAGGAATGTATAGCTCTATTCCTAATCACATTAATGTTAGTACACTTTAATTTTTTAAACTTCTGAGGAATTAAAGTATATTAGAGAAATTATACTTTAAAAATATATTTAGAGAAATTAAATTACATACTGTCTTGTACACTATATATTCATAGAACATTCAGACTATCTTTTAAAAGAACATTGATGCAAAAAAGTTAACCTCCTCACCACTCCCACTGGCAGCTCCTGAGTATTATCCATTATTTTAAAATTAAGTTTTATAGTTAAATCTATCTAAAAATTAATTATTTCACGATTTATTCAATTATTTAATCATTATGTTGCACCTGAAACTAATATAATTTTATATGTCAGTTATAACTCAATAAAAATAAAAAGATGAATACAAAAATAAAATTAAGTTTTCTTTTATATTCTTACTATAATGTCTTGTGTATGTTATACTGTGAGGTATTAACATCAGAACCCTTAATATTTAACCCAGAACCCTTAATTTTCTGTTCTGGTCATTCTAGGCATTTGTGTTAGCAGGTTTCATACCTGAGTTAATTATTTTCCAATATCAACAATAACCAGTAGAATGGCTCAGTTATTCTATCAATAATTCAGTATTATTACAGCAAATGAAACAGCACTTGTTGAAAATGACTTTTTATCTTTTGAATTAGCTTTAGTTTATTAAGACTGTATTGTCTTTCTGTTTTTAATCATTTAAAAATACCAGCAAGCCAATTTGGAATTTGGGAGTTTTCTATCAATAAGGACACAAAATAGTACCTATGTAAAACTTTTTTTTTACAAAGGATTTTATAATGCTTAGAAAAGAATTTTGAAGTGTTTCTAAACTTCAAGGAAGTGGTGCGTTACAGAGAATCTCGTAAGAATGAGACACAATGTCTGAAACAGTTACTGGAACGCTCAATCTCATCAATTATAATGATGCTGTCCGCCTGCACATGCTAGCTGGTTACTGTGCAGACAGCGATTACAAATGATGAGGGGGAAAGAACAAGTGTCTCACAATTCTGTTAGTAATTCAGAACATATTGCTCTGCTGTACAGATGTTTAATAGTGATGTCAACTTTGCATCTGAGAAAGGAAATGATGTGTAGAAAGGTTTATTTGGAAAAATTGTTACAAGTTTTCATTATCTGCTAGGGGGTGGGGAATGCTGTATTCAAATAATTCTTTGATTTTATTGCAACAGTATAAACATACTTATGTGTTGAGGTGTTCTCTATTTTATCCAACTAGTCTGGATTCTAAGACTTTGAGCTTGTTCCAGGTCATCACGTTGAATCGTTAGAAAACGCAACCCAAGTTTACTATATTATATGACACTGAGGAGAAGAATATGTCATACGGACATATACTACTTTGACGTAATGATTATTGTGAGCTAAAAGCACTTACAAAACAGCAGATGCAAAGAAGGACATTCTAACCTCCTCTTTCTTCCTGAAAACAGGAGATAAAAACACACATATGAGAGATTCCCTCCCTGGTGAAAAGAAACTGGGAGTCAAAGCTGAGAGAATTAGTATTCTGGACAAACAGATTTGGTTAAAATAATTATTACCTTCCTTTAGCATCCCCATATATTTCACCTCTCTACAAGTTTCCCTCTTTGTTCAACTTAGTATAAAAGTATTTAGGTTTTGCTGCTTCTTCAGGTCTTCATTTCTTTATAAGGGCTGCTGTGTCACATAAAGCATATATTTTTTTGCTTTTCTCCTGTTAATCTGTCCCATGTCAATTTAATTCTCAGGCCTAGCTGAAAAACTCTGGCAGGGTAAAGGCAAAATTCTGTACCCCTCATAGCATCAGTTTTAAAGAGTCTATTTAGTATATTTTGTATCAAATTGACATAGAATTGAAGAAATAGCATATCAAACTAGGTTGGCCACTTTGGTAAAGACTAAAATGAGAGAAAAAATATATATATATATCTATATGCACTCAAGAAAGGCTAAGGATGAAACAGAGGCATGTATCTTCTAGAGAATTTCAGAAACTGAATTGTATGGAAGCATAAGAGGGGAAAAATGCTAGGAAATCAAAACAGTTGAGGTGTTCTTTATCTTAACTTGAATAAACCCAGTGGATTTCTAAAAGGACAGAATATCTTCAAAGGAATGCGTTTTGAAGTTCAAGATTGTTTTGGCTTTTTATATTCTGTCTGTTGCTGACTGCAGACAACCCAGTCAAGTTTTTCAGCACGTTATTATTTTCTTCTTTCATTTTCTCATAGACTAAAAAAACTACTTTAAACATTTATTTAATTAACATGTCAGCCTCAACCTATTATTTTGTTCTGTTGAGCTTTATCTCGTTTCTTGCTATAGTCAGTTGTGATTAATTGAAACTCTGATTTCATGAGCTTCTAGGGGACAAAGAAACTTCACTATTAAATTCATACCTAGTTTCATTTGCAATGTTTAGAAAAGCAACTGGGAGGTCAGAATAATGCAGTAACCAACTCTGAAAAGTGTTGCATAAACAAATTCCTAAAGCCATCTTTTTACTCCGGCCAAGCCAGATTCTAAAAGCACATTGTCTCCAGCGTGCACATTACTAGGTATCCTGAAAGAAGTGCTGAGTCATGGATTACAGAAGGTGACAAGGGCCTGCAAGAGGAGGTGTTGGTGTTTTCTGGTGAAAATGAACAGCACATCATTTTACTCCAGATTCTGAACTCTGGTAATGGCAGAATTATAAATGATTGCCATTGTATGTCTCTGTTTTAAAAATAAGAACTGTTCCTAAATATGTTTTATAATTGTTATACTGTAGTATAGCCTAGCACGTAAATGTTACATAAAAATATCATTTGTAGTCATCTAGTATATATTTCATTAGTGTTTTCCAGCTTTTTTCTTGCTAAAACATTCTACTTTCCATGATACCATTGCCAATATTTGGTTCAGACAAATTTTTGTTGATGGCAGTTAAAATAGTACTTGAAAAGAAAAATAGTGTGCTAAAAAAGCTTAAATTTAATTAAAGGCAGTATAAGTAGTAGGTATTCAATTAAACAAAAATTACCAGTGGCTTCCAGTAATTCAGTTACCATTGAATTATCTACCAGTAGTAGGTATTCAATTAAACAAAAATTACCGTTGGACAATAAGACATGGAAAAGCTATTTTATAAAAATACTTGTTTTTCAATATGTGTCTTTAAAAGCCACCCTATTAATTTTACATTAAAAATGGATAATTTTACAAAGGTTTTTTTCTTTTCCTTTTTGAAGTTTTCAATTCTCTAGTACCTACCATAGAGATGAATCAGGATTCTACTGCAAAATATGAAAATCTCAGCAAAGTATCCAATGCATTAGCTTAATTTGGGTCCTGCCTCTTATCCAAAGAAGAAGCTGCTAAGAAAACTTTGTAAACAGTTCAGTAGAGATGTGGCCTGGCAAGGAATACAGAGTTCTAAAGTTAGTAAAATGAACGTTTGAAAAAGAGGGGCAACTCTGAGAATATTTGGTAGTCCTTTTCTTCCTGCTGGAAATGAAGTCCTTTTACGGCATCACAAGGAATGCATTCCAAGAACTGCCGTATGGGAGGCTGTGGTGTGGTAAGGCTTATTTGGGTAAAAATAGAAAGCTTCCCTCAGGTTCTCAATGATTCATTTCCATCCCTCAAGCCATGAAAAAAAAGTTCAGCCTCGTCTTCATCAGGTCCAGGAATAGGACCAGTGTCCAGACACTTTGTGCCATTGATTCAGTTCATGCATCTGTCCCAGTCCAGATAGTTCAGTTTATTTTCCCAGCTGTGCTCTGGCTGATGCAGTGCCCAGGCACGCTGGAGTCTGCCTTGGGCCCCGGGTGGCTGCTAGGGCCACATGGTTGCTATGGAGAAAAGATGTCTAAATGGTGCGTGTTACCAGGCAAGACACAGAGGGAGCTTTGTTTGTTAAGCTGGCTATATTAGCTCAGGTTTAGGAAGGACCAGGTTGTATTTCAAACTAACCAATCAACTTCCCAATCTCTTGCAGGCTTGCATTGGGTCCTCCCTGTAATCAATCTATTATCCCTAGATCTTCTGGGTCCTGTGTCTATTATCCAAGCTGACTCTTTTCCCAGGCTGGATAGTTCCCTTTATGGTCACCATTTTAGATTCTACTATGCATGTCGCCAAGTGGAAGTAGCCCCCTGCCATCTTGGTTTTTACTGGGCATGCACGCAGCAAAAGGATTTCCCCCTTCCTCTGATAATCCAGTTGCTCAGGCCAGCAGTTCCCCTGGGAGACTGGAAAACTTTTTTTCTGCCTACATGGGGGAGGGAATAGTGTTAATCCCCTCGGTGGGGAAATGCTGCAATCCCTTGGGGTGCCTATGAATGCTGCAACTTCCTAGTGTAGCAGGCTTACTATCTCAGTCAGCTTCCCAGTTTATTAGGCTTCTTAAAGTGTGATTCCTTTTTCTCCTTTCCTTTATTAATATTTAGCTATCTATGCTAACAGTTTATGATTAAGATATCCAAAATATATGAATTCCAGGAATACAGACATAAAGAGGAAAAATAGCAGGAAGTAAGCTATGAATTATTACAACTATACTTATATTGTGTTAATTGAAGATACAACTGAGTTGCGAAGAGGTGCTGAATAGACTCCACAACTGTAGTGTGGGGAGGCAAGGGAGAGCCGTGCTGCGTGAACTTAGAGGATTTCATAATCTTTGCATTCATAAAACCTTTTTGCAACTTTCCATGCATTTTCTGCATGTAGATTAATGAGAGATTTTCTATTTTCCCCAATTCTTCCTACTATGATTTACTGGAATATAGCACATATTTACTAAAATTGATATTAATCAAAGACATTAAATTAGACATTTATATTTTCCTCCAAGGACCACCACTTCATCTTTAAATGCTGGAGATTTTAAGCACTGTATATAGTTTTCAAATGTTTATGTCCTCATTTGCCTTCTTACTTCTGTTTTCCATCATGAGATGATAATTGAACTCTTGAGTTAAATGTAGTGCTATACTGGTCAACATTTTAAAACTGACTCTCCTGTTGGGGGCAAAAAACTGTGTTTTGTAGCATTTTGAAATTTTGCACTTTCCATAATATAAATATTCCCACTGTGGCTGATTACGAGCTACCAATATGATGACACTGAACACATATTTAGGAAGACGAGGACACAACTGCCTCTTGAGAGCGGGGATGAGCCAAGTCCGGCATATTACTAGCTCAAATATCCTTTCATTAATTTATTTTTATTAAAAAAAATTTTTATTGCTGTTCAAGTACAGTTTTGCCCATTTTTCCCCCACCACTACCTTCTTTCTCCACCCTTGACCCCACCCCTCCTTGACTTTGTCTATGGCCATACCACCCTGAACACGCCCAATCTCATCAACTATCTTTTTAAAAGGAATTCATATCTTGTGCTTTTGGGACCTCTTTCCTGAAAAGTATTGATATGAAAATAAAGTATAAACCATAGAAAATTCAGAGAAAATTAATGTCCTTTTATTAATTAATGTGAATTAATATTCTTTTCTGAATATTTTTAATTATAGTATTTTCATATTAGTAAAAAATATAAAATGACACACCTAAATAATCTTAGAATGAAGGAAATTGATTCTAAATAAAAATGTGTAAAGATCAATAAAACTGAGAATAAATGGCGTCAAAGCTACAATATTTGTTAAACTTACATTATGTGTTGAAAATTATAAAAGGTACATCCAACAGAAATGTTAGTGTAGGTAGTTAGGCTGTTATTAATAAGGAAGAGCAAAGGGAATCAAATATTAAACTGAATGAACTGGGAAGCTGAATCAGATATGAGGACAGCATTCCATTAAGTTTACTGGGAAGCTATAGCATTTATAGACTCATTCACATACTCCAGGGGGCTCCCGCCAAGGAGATTTAATCTCTGGAGCAGACGGAATATCTCCCCGTGGGTGCTGACTGCCTCGCATCAGATTGTTGAAGGAAGGAGGGAAAATTCCTCTGCTGGGCACAGGCACGGTAGAAACTAAATGACGTTAGAGAGCTTTGACATACAATAGAAGTCACGATGGTACAAAGGCAGGTGCTTCTACTTTTGGACATGCACAATAAGAGCTATAAAGGGGCAGGGCCTAGCCTAGGAAAAACTGGAAAAGGAATTGGATTGGATAGAGGGGTCAGAACCCAATTAGGTCCTGGAAAGGAATTGGTCAGCGGGAGGGTCCAGCTCAAGCCTGGGAAGAATCAGGAGTTGGGTTGGATGGTTTAAATGGCTCTTTGATCATTATCAAGAACTAAGAAAATATATGCAGGATTAATAGAAGCTTTGATTTGGGGTTGATGTTTCTAGAGCCTGCCCCCCTTCTATGTCCCCAAGAATGCATTATTTCTCTTAAACCCCAAGAAAATCTTGCTACCATGTTTAAACTTCCTACATGTCTGTTGTTTGAAATTCCTTACTCTCACTCCGTACCACAAAAGATCTCACTTTGACAGATAACAAAAATAACGCTAATCTGTTGCTTGTCATATGTCAGAAATTTCTTGTAACTTTTGCCATTTAATCATTTCAAAAATATTGTAATGGAAATGTCCATATATGTGAGGAAACTGAGGGATATTAGAGTTTCTAATTTGCCTAAGATCATGAAATAATCTGTTGTGATTTAAATCCAAATGTCAGCAGTGTCAAAATCCACCCTTTTCCTCCTGTGCTTCTATGCTTAGCTGCCCTGAATACAATATACTTGAGTGCTGTGAAAAGTTCTGCATTTTTAGGGATAGAGAAAACACACTAACCACCCTTCATAAACTTAAAATACAGAAGGGAAGAGACACATTTGGACAAAAATTGGACTTTATCTTGGAGGCATTGTTTCCTCAAGCTTAAATAATATGTTTAGGACTCATGATCTAGATGACCCAGTGTGAGAAAACAAAGATCTTTAGACAATAGAAAACGTGGGGTTTTAGAAAGGGAAAATAGTCAGTATTCTTTGAAAATAATTGACTATATTGTGAGTAAGGTTCAAGGAGATGAGTTAGGATTCTGTTGCAGGACTCCAAGAGAGAGCCTGTATTATAGCAGAACCATGGAGATGAAAAGGTGAGATCAGATCAAGAAATATTTGTGAAAAATAATTAATAGGATTTGCCTTGAGTTCATGTAAAGAAAGAGATTGTTGTAGATGCTATTGTTGCCTTATTTACCAGGGCCACTGAAGCACACTTTGTTTGACAGTTGTCTCTTTTTTTCCTAAAGAATTGCTCTTGACTGAGCTTCTTCAATCCAGTAGGATAAAAATGCTGGTTCATTTGATTTAAAGTAGAAAAACTGATTCAATTTATACTTCTGTATCAGGCCAAAGCCTCATTTGAGGCCACACTCTAGTCTTTCCCCTTTCTTACCTTGTTTTTTTCCTCCCTTAAATAAATTACTCACATGTGAATTCCTATCCCAAACTCTGTTTCAAGAGAACATCACTTAAAACCAGCATCAAGGGCATCTTAATTTTATAACTGGGGGAAGTGATGCTGATATTATTTGCACTTTGAAGGCTATATTCTATTCCCAGCATTTTGTTTCTAACATGTTAGTCTTAAATCTTTCCCTTGGGAGGGAGCTGGACTTTTGGAGTAAACTAAAATAAACCCTGTTAATGTGTTTGCCATTGGGTTTTCCAAACTACTTGTGGTTTTATTAAAGTTGATTAAGAACTTTAATTATCCACAAATGTAAATATTTAACTTATAAAATAGGTGAAGTATTCTTGCATGTGTAACTTGTGATTGGGCTTGAAACTACATTGTAATCTAACTACTTCTCTAGTATCTAATGCACGGAAATCCTTATTGTCAATACATGAAAAATAGATAACTTAGTTGTCTAGCTTTTTCTCCACCCCCCTCCAAAAAAAGATGATGTAGATAATATATAGATTATTTTGTTTCTAACACACAAGACACCATTCTTTCATAAGCTTCTAAGATCATGAATTTATAGAGAATTTTCTTTGTTTCTTTAATTTTTTTGTATTCTTATAGTTTTATTTCAGAGCACCTCTTTTTAGTTTTAAGAAAAAATATGTTTATAAACATATGATTATGATTACTAAAAATTACTAAAAGTATATATTTAGTTTTCATGGTTTTTCATCTTGAGAACATGAATTTTCATGTGCTTAAAGTTTACGTTGAAACTTATGGGTAAATTTGTATTTATTGTCTACCTGAAAGATTAATGAAACTATCGATGATCGTCTTTTATATAAGACATTAACTTTCTCAACACACTAAAAATCAATAGGACTTGACTATTTTGCTATGCTCTAAGAGGAAGAACCCACTTTTTTCTGAACTAAGGACCCAAACAATTGAAATAAAGATGATTCCTATTTTGTCCAACTCCCATTTATCAGTTAGGAACTTTATTCATTTTTAATGCAAAGCTCCAATGGAATTGTATATATATTTTAATTACATATTATTCACATAGAAAGTTGGGCCTAGTATTTAGTTAATTAGTTCTGGTAAATAAAATTAATATGATTTTATATTCCATTATTAACTCTAGAGTAAAATCTTTTGGAAAAAGTCACTCTCATAGACGAGACAACCTTGTTTTCTCCATTTTGGTCAGTGGTATTCAAATCAGAAATGTGAAATTCATCTTTTATTCTTCCTCCTTCCTTGCCTTGATAAATGGAGTATGATATCTACCGCTAAATACGAATTATTCTACCTTCAGAATATATCCAGAATCTGCATACCATCTCTTTATTTCTACTGCTAATACTCCACTTTGAGCCTCTGTAGTTGCTCATCTAAACTGTAAAAGCAGCTTTCTAAATAATTAGCTTCCTCTCTTGCTTTCTCAGCCCCATTTTTTCCTACATAGCAGTTAAGGATTTAATTTTATTGAACCTACTTTTGTCAATTTTAGTTTCCTGCTTATAAATATTCAGTGGCTACTCATAGTACTTGAATAACTTGGAATACATACTGTAGTGGGTTGAATTGTGTTCCCCCAAAGATATGTCCAAGTCTCAACTCCCTCTACCTGTGAATATGACCTTATTTGGAAATAGGCCTTTTTGCAAATGTAATTAAGCCAGCAATCTAAAAATGAGAACATTCTGGGTGTAGGGTGGACCCTAAATACAATGACGGTGTCATAAGAAGAGATTTTAACAGGAAAGAAGTGTTATAATGATGGAGGAAGAGATCGGAGGGCAACCGTAAGCCAAGCCAATGGAAGCTAAGGATCTCCAGTAGTCACCAGAAGCTAGGAGAGTGCAATGGTGTGGATGCTTCTTTAGTACCTTTAGAGGGAGCATGCTGTTCAGACACCTGTTTGTCAGAATAGTCAGAGAAATGTTTCTGTTGTTTTAGCCATCAAGTTTGTGGTGATTTGTAACAGCAGCCCTGGAACTAATATATTCTTCTGGTCTACAAACCTCAGTAAGGTCTTGTCCTTGCTATAACAGTCTAAGTGCAGCTCATGAAATTCTCCTTTTTGTTTATCGCACTCAAGCCACATTAGCTGAGTCTTATAATACATCACAGTTTTTTCACTGTCCTCCTTGCCCAGAATGCTGTCTCCCCGACTCTTACCTTGTTCTTCCCCAGACCTTACCATGCAGTTTTTTTCATATGTCAGGTTATCTCCGAAGTGAAAATGTCCTTATAAATACCAAAATTTACTTTTTTTTATATCATCAACTGTAATAGCACCTAGTTAAAGTCCTTATTGCAGTTTTCTTTTTGCAATTTTTGTTTATTGGTTATCTTTCCAATTTATCTGTATAGTTCTTGAGAATAGGAAATATGTATTTCAACTACTACTCTACATCAAATGCCTAGCCAGACTGCCTACCATAATATACTCAATAAATGTATGCTGGATGAGTAAATAAATAAAAGGATCAAGTCGCTCAGTTATTAAGAAAAGGATTTTATGTGCCTTCCTTACAAATGTTCTTTGTTTAGTTTTGGACATTGGTAAGTACAAATAGAAATTCATTTGAAACATTTTATTAGGTTAACCAAATTGTAATGGGGTGCAAAAGGGTGGGGATCCCTGAAAATATTCCCCACAACCCATGGTTGGGGGATGAGGAAAAGGGAAGCAGATGGTATAGCAATTAAGATACTTAGCATATTTATGGCAAATTGTTAGCTAGTGAATGGTTGTGCTACTGTCCAGGGAAAAAGGACTACAGGGCTTTAAGAACATTCAGGGACTCACGACATAGCCAGGGGAAGTGGAGGACCCTGTGTCATGAGTCACTCTTGCCCTGACTAAAGATGGCAACCAAAAGAACATAAAAAGATTCAGGGGAACTGGCAAATGTAGCACACTGTGGGAGGAGCCAGAGATGAGGTCACATAGGAAGCTCTGGGTCAGGATTTAAAAAAACGGCAGGCTGCGAGAGAGCTGGGCTGGTCCTCCATGGGATATTGAGGAAGCAACAAGCAGCCATGCCAGTCTGTAGTGGAGAGGACAGCCATGTGAGAGGGATTCTGTCATGCTCCCTGTAGTGAGGGAGGAGCTACGTCTGCCCCTCTGAGGATTTGGCCAGGTGGCCTGGTGTAGTAGGAGGAATGCGGTCTGTAGTAAGGGAGAAGCTGGAGTCAGACAGCAAAGACATGCTGGGAAACCTGCCTGGACAGCAGAGTGGTGAAGTCGATAAAGCTGGGAATTGTGGGAACCTGCCTAACCAAGCATGGATTCATGGGAGATGCCTGGAATGCTGAACTGTAAACAGAGAATGCTAAGACTGTAGACTTTTGCTCTCTGAAAGATGTATGGAGAGGCCACTTTCTTAGGATGTGTGCCTTCTTGGATTTCACCATGATCCAGTGCAACACAGCATATTTTCCTGGACATGGAGGCTGAGGACAATGTATCCCAGATCCTGAAGAAGGGAGCTGCTGCGAGAGGATGGTGATTCTGAAACCCATGAGTGTACCCTCCAGAGGAGTTGCAGAACTGTTTGTGCAGCCAGCTTAAGAACAGATAAGGAATAGGAGAACTTCTGGTTTTGGTATTTTTGGCTTATAGCCTGGTGGGGAGCAAGGGGAGTGCTGGGTATGGCGGGAGAATAGGTTTCTGAGCAGGAGTGCTCTCAGCCCCTCCAAGGTTTCAGTCCTGTAAATAAAAACATATTTTCCTCAACACTAATTGTTGGGTCATGCACCAGGGGGCCACTTGCATGAGCCTCACTTTGCTCAGTTATAAAATGACTTCCATCATTGCCTTACCTATAGTTTTTTTCAGTTCCTAGTAAATAACATTACCGGGAAAACCTTGGACCTTATACATACATCTCAGAACTCATGTCTCTTCTGCTGTCCGAATATTTCCAGTGCCTCACAGTGTGTTTCAATGTCACATTTCAATAATAAGTGCTGCACCTGGCTGGTGTAGCTCAGTGGATTAAGCATTGGCCTGTGATCCAAGGGGTCGCTGGTTTGATTCCCCAGTCAGGGCATGTGCCTGGGTTGTGGGCCAGGTCCCCAGTAGGGGGCACCTGAGAGGCAACCACATGTTGATGTTTCTCTCCCTCTCTTTCTCCCTTCTTTCCCCTCTGTCTAAAAATAAAATAAATAAAATATTTAAAAAATATATTGATTTAAAAAATAAATAATAAGTGCTGCAATTTTGCATTTTTCATTATTCAGTCTGAAACCCACCCCACTGGAAATCTTTTAAGTTATGAAAAAGTGAGGACCTGGCTTTATCAATACTTAAACTTTGATTTTTGTCTTAGAAAATAACAAGAGGAAGAATACTTTATCACAGGTGAATAATATTTCTTGGCAATAGAGAGTCTCAACTCATTGTGATAATTAACTTGTCAGTCACTTAAAGTTATTTGCCAATGTCTAAGAGAAGAAGTTCTTCGACTAAGTTATGCTAGTTACTGTGGGAATAGGAGGTTTGATAAATTTTCAGTTAAGCAGCCACCAGAGTAAAACAAATGCTATGCAGAGGGAAAGAATGTTAATGTCAAAAATCACGGTTTCTCGAAATTTCTTGGGTATGTATAAACTTTTGTCAGTAAAGTTAAATTTATTTTTTTAAATTGAGCTAAATTAATAAAAACAATGGATGTTTAGAGTCACAGCATAAAACAAAGTAGGTGAAAATTTCATACCTAAGGAGCATGTAATATATAATTTATATATTTTTTAAGTCAACGGTGGAAGTTCCTATAAATCTATTTAATATTTTATTCAGATTGACCCTATACCATTTCTGTAGAATGATAATGATTTTCTGCCCTTTCACTAGATAGGCTTCCTTTCATAACTAAAAATCTCTTTGACTATCCCTTGAGCCTAAAACACAAATAACAGTACACAACATAGCACCAGCTCTTCAATTGCATTCTGTTTTCTGTATAATTTTTTTACTATTTTGCAGGGTTCTTTATTCCATTATGAAGGAACTGCAAACTCAAATATAAATGTGATTGTTTATTCTCTTACTGCTTCCTAACCTGAGTACTGGTATTTGCAGTAGTAGATGTCTGAAAAAAAAAAAAAACACGTTGATTTAAAAATTACATAATGTGTTTGCCAGCCTATAAGATGGCCTGATGCTCTCCACTTCCTTATGTTCATGCCTTTGTCCTGCCCTATGTTGTGTTACTATTAGTCTCTATGACCAATAGAATATGGAAGACGGAATGGTATGTCACCTTTGACATTATGGTCTCTCTCTATCTTTCTCTTCTTTTTGTCTCTTTGACTAGTTGCTCTAAGAAGCTTCAAATGATGGTAGCTGCTATGTTCTGGGGAAAAGTCCATGAAGTAAGGAATTGAGCTTTTAACTAAGAGTTGAGGAAGAACTAGGAAATGGGAAGTAGACCTTCTAGCACGAGTATGGTCTTTGGATGACTGCAGCCCTGGCCAACATCTGGACTGCGACATTATAAGAGACTTTGAGCTAAAGCCATTCAGCTAAGTCACTTCCAATTGATAAAGCACAGGAATTAGGAGAAAGGAAATGTATTTGTTTTAAGCCAATACATTTGGGATAATTTCATACAAAATAATAGATAACAAATATGAATATCATTTACACAGACTATATCAGATTATGTTTGAAAATAAAATAATCGTGATTTTGGACAGGAAGCAATTGCGATCAATTTAAGAACTAATTATACAAATATTTTTAAAGATTTAGAAGAAATATAATCTAACCTTCACTAAGTTGATATAATTAATTTGTCAGTCAAAAGTGAATTAAATAAAATGACTCATTATGTTAAAGAGTTGGAATATGATCATGTATGGGAAAGTATCAAGAATGCTTTCATTAAGCTTAGAAGTTATAAATTTCTAAATATGGATAATTTATTAATCAATACATATGCCAATTTTTTAATCAATACATATAATTTTTAAATGATATACCTTTTAAATGAAAGAGAAAATATTTCTTAAGATATTTAAATGAGTTTATATTTCAGTTATTGTAAAACATTAAATATGGGAACTAATTTTCCTTATTTTCCTAATTTTCCAACTTATAGTTGTCCAATAGCAATTGTAAATATTTTAAAAATGTAAGTATTATATATGGATAAAACTAAATTGAACAAAAATTTAAAAACTACTAATAACCTCTGTTTTGGTTGCATTTTAGTTGCTAATATCTTATTTTATTTAGTTTGATGTAAGTAAAACTATGCCAAGATGTATAAATTAAATAATTATTATGCTTCTGTATAAAAGAACTATGAGTTTGGCAAGATGCTGTCTTTGTTGCTGAATTATATGATACAATAATACAGTTTGAATAAAATAGAATATTTGGGGAAATTCTGGTAAATGATCACAGCCCTATATATTCATTTATTTTAGTAGATGTTAAAAACATAAAAGCATTGCAATCTTTTGTCATAGAAAAGAAATGCATGATGTGTCTTTCCCTACTCCTGGTTCCATTCCAAAGTTGCATTGTTAATCAGAATTAGGAAGGTCCTAGGTACATAGAAAAATAAATACAAGGTTGGGCAAAAGTAGATTTACTGTTGTTTGTTTGGCAAATAATACAATAATAAATAACAGTATAAGAATAAACTCTGTGTTATGCATACTGACAACTATAAACCTACTTCCCCCGACCCTGTATAATCAGACAGTTAGAAGTTGTAGGGTGTAAACTGGAATTCATGATATTTCTCCACTCTCCTGTATTTTCTTTACCTATATGATACTAATCCAAAATCACTGCAAGAAATTATTTTCCAGTCCAAGATCTGGCAGAAAAGAAATGGAATACTCAAGCTGGGTTGCAGAGAAGAGTTCAGAGAAGTGCCACATCCAGAGGTGTGAGAGAGGATACAAAAAGCCAAAGGATGAGTAAGGCACCAGGGCTAGGGACTAGTGGGGAGCTATTACCGCTTCTTGGCTTAGAGTGGCCAGCCCATGGAGCAGCTAATTAACCCAAGACAGATGACTGACTGTGAGTGTGGGAGAGCCCTCCCACCAGTGGGACACACAGGGAAAAGAAAGCCTGGAGAAAACAACGGGCCTATTTTTTGTCCTTTTCTCCCCCTCCTGCAAGTGTATGCCTTCCGTCAAAAATGCAAGAGCTGCGTTGATATATTGAATGAATATCTTGTCTGCAAGAGCACAGAGAAGTACAGAGAACAATGGAAGTTGGGATCTGTGGGGATAACAAGAAATAATCAACGTATCTGCCAATCACTGGTGAAAGTTTCTGATATTCAATAAGCATTCTGGGACAGGAAATGATTCTATCATTTTGAGAATGTTAACAGTCAATAGCATTCAGTTAACAGCAAAATGCAACTAAAGAAATGCTGATTCTCTATCAACTATAACCTTTGTCATATACTTTTTTTTTAAGGGTTTTCTGCTATATATACTACGTGCAATTAAACACAGCCCTTTGCTGACTACATTATTATTCTGTTCTTTGTTAGTAATTACAGTGGATACCCTGTCATTAGACAAAAAGGCAGGCTGCTAATGATCTAATTCTAACATATTCATATCAATTACTCAGTACTCGGGTCATGTCAGTGATTAACTCTGTTGCCCTTCTACCTATGCAATTTATAAAATTATACTGAATAAAAATATCAGATGTTATGAATTGTAATGCTGAACACCTACATGTTATAATCAAAGTGTTTGAAGCACTCACGAATTATGAAAAAATGGGTTTTTAAACCTCTATTTAGTTGTCAATAATTCAAATATTTTAATTTCATTTTCTCTTTATGTTAAATGGAAACATAATATTTCCAATTGTTAGAAGATTACTTGTTTCTATTACCACACTATTGATTATCTGAGTTTCCTTCTCTCTTATTAAGACAGCAATTACTTGAAGGGAAGACCTACTTGTTTGTTTGTTTTGTATCTGCATTAACCTAAAACATACTGACTATACAATAAGGGCTTCATAAATATTTTTATGAATTAATAAATTACTTTTCAAGGTATTTAACTTCAAGAGTTGAAATGTCTTGAGTAATTCTATCATGTTCTGACAAAGATACAATCTTTGATTAGCCACAGTGAAATGAACTAATTGATTACTTTAAATTTTCCAATATTCTCATGGAAGTGAAACCTGGAAAGGAAGGACCTGAGAAATATTATTGAGGAGGAGCCCACAATGAAGAAATCAATAAACAGAGTTATTTTAATATTCTCTCTAGGTTACCTGCTTTTCTTTCTCTACCCAAGCAAATATAGACCATTCTCAGCTTTTCTACCTTCATGTCTCTTCTTTTCTTTGTTAGCTGCCTCATAAACCTCTTTTGTCTCTGTGACTAACTCTAGATTTAACCTTTCTCTGATGAATTATTGATTAGGACATTTTGATTACAGGCTGACTCTACCTCTTTATCTCTAGACTCAATATCCCTACCTATAAAATTTACAAATTTGGTTACTTGCAATTTCTGTCCAAGTGAGCCCTGGGCAAGGTGTTTAGTTCATCCAAAGAGATAGGGGGGTGACTTTTCAAGGGTGCTTAAATTAAAAAAAAAACAACTGAGGACTTCTGATTCAGGATTCTTTTGAACAAAAATTATCAATAGTAATTTATTCTAGCAAATGATGAAAACAAGTGTTTCCAGTGAACTTCCTTAACCTGCTTTGTACTAAAATGGAACTATTATAATCCTGAAAGAAAAGAAAGAAAGAAAAAAAGAATGAAATCTAAACACCACGATAGCTAAAGTTCAGTTTCCAGTTCAATGCATATGAGCTTAGCAAGAACTGTTATTTTAGTATACACAATTATTCCTTCCCAAGTTCATTACAGATAAAAGTACCTGAACATTTTACCAGGCTCGCAGAGGAAATGAATAAAACTGAGAATTCACCTCTTGGTTAAAAATTAAGATTTCTAGAAATGTAGCTCTTTCCTATTGTACTTATTTTTTCTGGTAGAATTTAATAATTAGCTCACCAATTTTGTTAATGCAAAAACCACTAACAAATGTAAGAAATTTATTTTCAAATATGTGAGGCAAAAAAATAAATTTATAACTTTTAAAAGTCGTTCATTTTTTAAAAATTACATTTAAGTTCAGTTCAGTCTAATTTTGTGTAGATCTTTTCTAAACTATGAGATCTATATATTTGACTTGTTTAAAAATGAATATGCCCATTGAATTAATCTTATTATCAAGTATTCATTTGTGTAAGCTAACAGAATAATAAATTCATAAATCTACTGCAACATCCCTATCTGAGGCAAATTATTTTTTTCCACATTATATATGATATTTATAATTATGTCCTTTGAATTTTTTAGAAAGAAAAAAGAAAAAAAGTTTCTCACTTATTTGGAGAAATGTAGCTTTTGCAATGAAGATTAACTATGCCTTCTCTTCAGTCCAGTATGACTCTGTTAGGATAAGAGTCTGAGAAACACTACGCTTAAGTTAAGATGTGCTTGGGATTTTAGAATTCTAGTATAAAATATTTGGTCCTTGGTAAAGTTTGTTCAATTTAAATATAAAATAACTATACAGTGGGCAAGGTGATATAATGGGCAATAGAACTCCTGTGTTTTAATTTTGATTTTGCATGCAACCAATTATATCACCTTATATAGTTTTTCTAAACTTTCTGAATGTTTAATTCATCTGTAACAAAAAAAAATTTGAAAAAACATTTTTTCTAAATTCCCTTTTATCTTCAATTAATTTTGAAAGAAGGTCTTGAAAATATAGAAAGGAAGGTAGTATAACATAGTGGAAAAATCCTTATCTAATTATCTAGAATATTTCATGCTATGCAAGTTTCTCTGTGACTGGTTTCAATGACTGTTTCAATTTTAGGTTAAATTGTTAAAATAAATATGTAGCCAGGAATGAGGATGAACAAGTGTGAAAGATCTACTGTACCACATAAAAATAGCTATTCTAATACATTAAAAATTATTTGGTTAATGTGGCACTAGAACAATCTCAGCTCCTTATACGACATTATTCATTTGTGGGTAGTTGCTAATCATTACATTTTCGTGACATTTTTTATTGTATATAAAAGATTTCAAAGAACCATATGGTTATAGCGTCATAATCATAGTTTATAAAATAAATGGTTATGGAAAGAGACTTGACTTGGAGTGGTGAACACACAGTACAGTATATAAAAGATGTGTTGTGGAATTGTGCACCTGAAACCTGTATAATTTTGTTAACCAGTTTCACCTCAATAAATTCAATAAAAACGAAAAAATAGCCTTATGTAATTCAGCGAAGAAACTGCTCCTGTCACTGATAAACAAGTAAATTTAGAACATATGTAGTGCTGGAGCTAAAAAAGTGTTCAAATTTAATATAATTTGTATGTGATTAGCAATTTAACAGTAGATCACATATGTGACTTCATTATAATAAATATATGAGGGAGGAGGGTGCAAGGTGGCAGAGGAGTAAGTGGTAGTTACACTAACCTTCTCCTAGCACCAATTTGGAATTACAACTAAATTATAGAGAAATCATCCAGAAAAACCAACTGAACACTAGCCGGAGAGAAGCCTCATAACCACGGACAGACAGAAGAAACCACTTACCACAATGTGACTGGTAGGGAGTGCAGAGGAGGCATGAGAGGGCTGGCTGGGCTCCTGTGGGCAGCAGCTGAAGTGCTGGAGGGCCATTTCAGTGGCTTGGGAGTTTCTCTTGAGAAGTATGAGGTCTAAACCCCAAGCTATTCTCCCTAGCAGCAGAGCTAGAAAAGAACCCAGATAAAATAAAGCTGTGAAAATCAGCAGGGTTTCTGTCTGCAGGGTGAGACAGCTGGAGATACAGGGAGCCTCATAAAGGGCCAACACACAAAATTTCATTTGCAGCCACTTACCCTGGGCTCAGGCAAAGGGGGTGCAGAGTAGACTAGGGATGTTTAAGGAGAGTGTGGGGTTGGTGGCTCTGGGGAGAGAACTGAAGGAACAGCCACCAGGATCACTGTGCTGAGTCATCCCCCACGCTGCAGGAGCCAACTCTCTCAGGCAGAGCACTCCTCTCTGAATGGCATCAGCCTGAGGGGAAACAATACCCCTGCCTGCAGGAATTACTCTGCCCCACATGGCGGTGCTGAAGCCCAGCTGCTGATCACAGCTCGATTAGATTAGAAACTGATTGATTTAATGGCTGATTAGTTTAATACTAAAACTGAAAACACAGATAAGTAGCCAAAATGGGAAGACAAAGAAACAGACCCCAAATGAAAGAACAAGTGAATTCCCCAGAAGAACTAAATTAAATGGAGGCAAGCCCTATTCTCATTGCATTTTGATATATAAAAAAAAGTGTTTCAGCACTTGGTGCTTGCTTGGGACTTGTGGCATTTGCTAGAACTTGTATGAGTGATGATGCTACCCTGCAAGAGAAAATGCTTCATCATTTCTTGCTTGCTCAGTACTCATTGTTTCGGCATGCATCACAAGTTCTGGAATGAATTAACAGCAAGTACCGAGCTATCACTGTATAGGGAAACTTAACAGAGACCCCAGTCTTTTTAGGAACCAGGCAAGAGAAAGTGCAATGCTGGTCATGACCAGGTGTCATCAAGCCTTGACAGCCAGTGTGCAGATGGGAAACAAGGCACAGGAAAGTTGAGCACCAGTAACTTGTCCAAGGTCAGCTTGAGTGCCAGGGACAATGGCACTGCATTTTGCCATTGGTCCTGACCTTCCTGGGTGTGGTGTGTCCAAGTGAAGACCTGCAGGTCTGGAGGCTGAACTTCTTCCTTATCAAGATGGAGCTGAACTACCTGCTCATGAATGACATATAGGGCATGGTGCAACTAGGGGCAGTGAATGTGATCTACCAGCTGAGTGAAAGGGAAGTGCCTTTTCTAGTTCAGCAACTTTTAAAATGGTATCTGTGCCATGCGTGCACTTCTAATAAATCTTGCCCGTATTTATATAATCCTCCTTCATGAATATCCTTGAAATGCTTTTCCTATGACACCACAAAGACCTATTTCCGGACCATGATGGGGCAGATCTGCCTTTGTCCTACTCTTTCTCCAATAACACTTCATCCGTCAGGGCAAGGGAAGAATAATATTTCACAATATTTTGTTATTTTTATATAAAAGGAATGTTTAGCTTCAATTTTTTATATCTTTCATTTTGAAACAACTATATATTCATAAATTTTGCAAAGATAGAACAAAGAAATTCCATGTCTTCTTCAACATTTCCCCCATGGTTAAAATTTACATAACTCTGGCATAATATGAAAGCTAAGAACTTGATTTTATTACACAATTTACAACTTCATGCCATTTCATCACATATATAAATTTGTGTAACCATGACCACAGTCTAGATACAGAATTATTCTATTACCATTTATAGCACAACCATTCACCATCCCTCTATCATCCTGGCAAACAATAATCTGTTTTTCATTTTTATAATTTTTCCTTTCAATAATATTATATAATTAGAATTATGCAATATGTGTCTGTGGGGGCTAAAAAAAATACTAATGCTTTTCCTCCCACCTTCTAAGTTCTTCTGCTGGACTAATAACGAAATTAGCAGAGACAAATTAACAGGAGAAAATCAAAACTAATACATGTCCATGGGGTATTCACAGACATGATAAATCCATGGAAATTCCTAAGACAGTGTGGCACGATTAGATATGTAAGATATTTTAGGACAAAGGAGAAAAGCTCAGGAACAAGTATTCAATATCAGAAGTGTGAATGGGAAATTTACAAGTAGTTGAGGAAGAGAAGAACACTCTTGGCAGGAAAATCCTTCCTAGGTAATTCATATTTAATTCAAAGTAGGCTGAGGCAGCATTCTAATATCTCCTTCCTGAAGCAGGTTTGTCTGCCAGAATTTCTTGGGCAGAAAAAATTCCTTCTGAGTCTTTTGTTTCTTAAGAAACAGCTTAAAATCAACATCCCAAAAAGCAGCTTCAGGGTGGCAGAATTTTAGTGTCTTCATGCTCTTTAAGATTGGCTTTTTTTACTTTATATAATGTACTTAATGATCTATCCATGTTTGCATAAATAGTTATTTTGTTAGTTTTGTTTTGCTTTTATTCTGAGTAGCATCCACTTGTATAAATGTCCCCAGTTTGTTTCCATTCATTTACTGATGTTTTGATATGTTGTTGTCAATAGCTATTACAAAAAAAAAAGAAAAAAATGTTGCTGGAAAAATCTTGTACAGTTTTTTTTTTTTCCTGGATATAAGATTTATCTTCAAAGGTTGGTTTATCAACAAGCTTCTTCTAATACTTCAGTCTAAAAACATTTATCTGGGATAAATATCTAAGAGTACATTTCCTGGATCACTTGCTAGTTATATATGTAGTTTAAAAAAATGCCAAATTATTCTTTCACAGATATTGTACCAATTTACCTTCCTACCATCAATGTGATCCAGTTCTTTTTTTTCTCATGTATTTGGTATTGTTACTATTATTATTTTAGCCACTTTGATAGGTTTTAGTGATATCTCATTAGGGCTATTTGCATTTCCAAATAATGGTTAATATGTTTAAGATTTCTTCAGATGCTTATTTCTCATCTGTATATACTCTGGTGAAATGTTTCTTTGTTTCTTTTGCCCATTTTCTAATTGGATTTTTTTTTATTGTAGAATTTTGGAACTTCATCTTAAATTCAGATGAGACCAAACTTTAAAGAATGAGTTTTAAAAACCAAATAAATGAAGAGTTATTCAATGTTCATGAATACAAAGTCTCAGTATTGTCAATTTATCAGTTCTTCCTAAATTGATCTATAGATTTAATGGAATCTTAATCAAAATCCCAGCAAATTATATTATGGTTATTGATAAATTTATTCTAAAATTTAATGAAAAGACACAGAATAGCAAACCAAATATTAAAGACCAAAGTGGGAAGGCTGACAATTCCCAACTTCAAGACTTACCATAAAGCTACAGTAATCAAGATAGTATGGTATTGACAAGAGAATAGACAAGTAGAACAATGGAACAGGATAGAGACCAGAAATTGACCTACATAAATGTAGTTGGTTGATTTTTGACAAAAGACCAAAGTCAATATACAAATAGATCAAAGATAGTCTTTTCAACAAATGCTGCTTGAACAACTGAACATTCACATGCAAAATACTGAATAAAGACACAGACTTTACATTTTCCTCAAAAATTAGCTCAAAGTGATCACAGACCTAAATGTAAATTACAAAACTATAAAACTCCTAGAAAATGGCGTAGGAAAAAACTTAAGTTACCTAAGGGATAAGAAAGACTTTTTAGATGCAACCGCAGAAGCATGAGCCATGAAAGAAAGAATTAACTTTAGTAAAAAGCTAATCCTCATCAAAGTTAAAAATTTCTGCTCTGTGAAATACATGTCAAGAGAACAGGAGACTAACCATAGACTGAGATAAAATATTTGCCAAGGACACAACCGGTAAAGGACTGTTATACAAAAGAAACTAAGATCTCTTAAAACTCAATAATAAGATAACAAACCAATTGAGAAACAGGTGAAAGATCTTAACTGGAACCTTGCCAAAGAAGACATACTTATAACAAAATAAGCAGATGAAAAGATGTTGCAAACATATACCATAAAAAAATGCAAATTAAAACAACAATAATACCGCTACACAGGTATCAATATGGTCAAAATCTGAAAGGCTGATACAACAAATGTCAAATTTGTGGAGCCTTAGGAACACTTAATACATTGCTTGTAGAAATACAAAATAGCTACTTTGGAAGATAATCTGGCAGTTTCTTATAAAACAAAACATATTCTCTTAAAATGAGATCTAGTAATCATACTCCTTGATATTTACACAAAGGAATTAAAAACTAATGTCCATACAATAACATGCAGACAGGTTTTTTTTTTTTTTTTGGCAGCTTGATACATGATTTTCCAAACTGGGAAGCAACCAAGGTGTCCTTCAGCAGGTGAATGGATAAATAAACTGTGATATAGCCAATCAATAGGCTATTATTCAGCAATAAAAAGAAATGAGCTATCAAGCCTTGAAAAGACACAGAGCAATCTCAAAGGCCTATTACTAAATGAAAGAAGCCAACTTGAAAGGCTACATACTGTATAATTCCAACTATATAAAAATTTGGAAAATGTAAACCCTTGGAGACAATAAAATGATCAGTGATTTGCAGAGGTTGGAGTTCAGGAGGAGATTTAATAGCTGGAACACAAAGGATACTTAAGATAGTGAAAATACCCTGAATGGTACTATAGGAATGGATTTGTGTCATTATACATTTGTCCAAAACCATAGAATGCACAATACCAAGAGTAAATCTTAATATTAATTATAGACTCTGGATGATTATGATATATCAATGTAGGTTCATCAGTTATAACAAAGGTACCATGCTGGTGGGGATGTTAATAATAGATGAGAGTATGCACGTATGGAGGCAGGGGTACATGGGAATTTCTGTACCATCTTTTTGCCATGAACCTAAAATTACTCTCAAAAAATAAATTCATTAAAAAAATGATACTGATTTGCTTTACTGTTCATCAAATTTATCGTTAATTCAAATCTTACAATATTATGTCTCTAGTATCTGAAAGAGTCAATGTTCTAAATACATGTAAAGCAGATTCTAGTTCAGATACTGAATTAATTTAAATTTTCAGGTTTTCTTTGAAACATGTATTGCCCGATTCCATATACTACACATATAATGACTATTTCAAATTTTAAAAATCAATTAAGCAATGTAAATTTCATAGGAATTTTAGAAATAGAAAATACTTTTAACTATTTTACATGCAGCCATTCCTAACTCATTCATGTTGCATATGACTCTTAGAGAATTAGATTCTATCGAATTTTCTAGGGATATTAGATTTGAATTATTGAAATTATTTTAATGTTGGCATTATTCATGTTGAATAGATAAATGAATGACTAACAAAATATTACATTTTCTACCTTTGCTATATACAACTACAATGGTGGTGTTCAGAATTTCTGGGAAAAAATCCTTTTGGAAGATTTGAAGTCTCCAGCTGGACTATAAAGAATGAAATTGAAGAGAAAGAGAAATGAAAAATATTCTAGGTTGGACACCAAAAATAAGCAAAACTTCATGGGATAACAGAGATTTCTCTGAGTGGATGAAAATTTAAATTTTAAAAAATATGGACAATAATGACAGGTCTGTTTTGATATAATGATATATACATAGTTTCTGCCCTACCCTCTTGTTCCCAGGCACACAGCTTCTAAAACTCTGGTATGTCCAAAGAATAAGTGTTCTTTTTTGTATGCTAATGAGATGACTCATGGCTGGGGGCTCCTGGATAGCTTCAGGATTGGGGTTGGCAGTCAAGGGAACCAACCCAGTGATAGTGATTCGAGGACTGAACTTGCAGCTTCATCCACTTAACCTCCAAGGAGAAAACAGAAGCAAAAAGTTGACTTAAACACTGATGGTCAATGATTTAATGAATCATGCCTATGCAGTGAAACCTCAATAAATATCCTAAACTACAGCATTTGGAGTGAGGGCTTTTGGGTTGGCAAATACCTGAAGGTGTTGGAAGGTTGGCTTGCCCACTGGAGGCATGGGAGCTCTAACCCCCTCCTCCCATACCTTGCCCTATATATTCCTTCCATCTTGCTGTTCCTGAATTGTATTATTTTAGAATAAACTGGCAATCTAATAAGTAAATGGTTTCCCTGAGTTCTGTGAGCCATTGTAGCAAATTATCAAAATTAAAGTGGAGGTCATGGGAACATACCAATTATAGCCATTTGGTCAGAAGCATGGGTGACAGCTTGAACTGTCACTTGGCATCTGAAATGAGTTGGAGGTAGTCTTGTGGGACTGACACTATCTCTAGGTAGATAGTGAAAGAATTAAATTAAGTTGTAAGATGTTTAATTGGTGCATACAGAAAAGCAAAGGATTGCTTGGTGTGGAAAAACTACTCACACACTTACAGCACTTCACCCACAGCATTAGATGTGGGATCTAATGAACACACTTCAGTTTGTTCATTAGATCCCACATATAAGTGAAATCATATGGCATTTGCTTTTCTCAGACTGACTGATTTCATTTAGCATAATGTTCTCCAGGCCAATCCATACTGTTGTAACAGGCAAAATTTTATTATTTTTTTATGGCCAAGTAGAATTCCATTGTGTAAAGGTCCCGTAGTTGTTTTATCCACTCATCTACTGATGGACACTTGGGCTGCTTCCATGTATTGGCGGTTGTAAATAATGCTGCAATCCTGTGACCAGCAGTGCAGGCTGGAGTTATATCACAAATTGTTTTCAA
This sequence comes from Mormoops blainvillei, assembly GCA_004026545.1. Lineage (NCBI taxonomy): Eukaryota > Metazoa > Chordata > Mammalia > Chiroptera > Mormoopidae > Mormoops > Mormoops blainvillei. The sequence goes on along the minus strand of PVJD01001083.1, from coordinate 25,586 downwards.
AGCTAAGTGGAAAAATTGATTTGTTGCAGTAGAGGTATAATTTTAAGTTACAAGGTAGTCATTGATAATTTATGTCAATTTTGTTGTAAGCATAAGTTTCAAGTATATGTATATTTTCAAACTCTTAATCATATCCACTATCATTTTTCACTAAAACTTCTGTAATATTCTTCCAAGTCTTATCTCATCTTTCTAGTCCCTTTCTACTACATTCTTTGCAGTCTGACTCTCAAGAGCTTTCATTTTCTTCCCATTGTATTTAGTGTTAATAAAACATCTCTAACATGAACACTCACACCCTGCATGATCAAGTGTCTGTCCAGCTCTCCAGACAGCTCATATCTCCTCACTCTGTAATTCAGAGTATACATATGTATATATACACAAACTGATAAAGGAATTGAGGAAATGCCTGGTTCATGTGAGGAACTCAAGAATGGTCAGACTGTATATATGTATATGAATGATCTACCCTTCACTTCATCAGTTGTATTTCCTTCCTTATTTTCAAGTTTCAGCATAAGTGTTAGTTTTTCAAAAACAGCTTTTTTCTATTTTCCCAGTGCAAAATTGGCCCCTTTCTCTTTTAGCACTCTGTCCATTTTCTTTATAGGAGTTATTGGGTTTAGTAATTTTGTAATTATTTAGATAATTACTTGCTTACTGTGTCTCCCCTATAGGTTTGAAACACCATTGAGGTCCAGACAATGTTTGCAAATAGTCAGTAATGAGTTAGTAACTAAAACAATGACTAATATGTTAATAATATTTTCTGAAGATTAATCTGAGAGAATTGTGCAGAATGTATTAGAAAGGAAGAATCTCCAGGTTAGAAATCAGTTAAAAGGTTATGGTCAGAGACCTGATGTATCATTAGGAAAAGAACATATGATTGTGGTGAGACAAGACAAATAAGAATTAAAAAATTATTTTGAAGGGAAAATCTAATTTTTTTTATATTAGATATTGGGTATAAGAAAATGGTGTCAGAATTTCTAAATGTTGAAATGCTAATTAGGTACTTCTGGGTATATTATTATAATCTGCACTTTATTCTATTGTAACTTCTCCTCTTTTATTTGTACACTTATTTATATTTAATCATTTATTTTTCAGTGACAGCTGATATACAATATAATATTAGCTTCAGGTATACAACCCAGTGATTAGACATGGTATAACTTCTAAGTGGTATCCCAATAAATCTTGCACTCATCTGACACCATATGCAATTATTAGAATATTATTGACTATATTCCATAAAAAGGACCAGTCAAAAATGAAGGATACACTAACTGAAATCATGAATAATTTATAGAGAATCAACAATAGGATAGATGAAACTGAAAGTCAAATCAGCGATTTGGAGAATAACGAAGCTGTAAACACTGAATCAAAACAGCAGAAAGAAAAAATAATCCAAAAAAAATGAGGTTAATGTAAAAAGCCTCTGGGACAACTTCACACTCACCAACTTTCACATCATGGGCATGCCAGAAGGAGAAGAGAGAGAGAGCAAAAAATTGAAAACTTACTTGAAAAAATAATAACAGAAAACTTCCTTAACTTTGTGAATGAAATTGACATAGAAGTCCAGGAAGTACAGAGAATCCCAAACAGGGTGAATCCAAAGAGGCCCACACCAAGACACTTCATAATCAAAATGCAAAAGGATGGAGCCTCCATAAGACTGTTGGTTGATTTCTCAACAGAAGCATTACAGGCTAGAAAGGATTGTCAAGGAATATTCAAAGTGAAGAAATGCAAGAACAACCAAGATTATTCTACCCAGCAAAGCTATCATTTAGAAATGAAGGACATATAAAAATCTTCTCAGATAGGAAAAAACTAAAGAAGTTCATCACCACCAAACCAATATTACATGAAATGTTGAAGGGGCTTCTTTAAGGAAAAGAAAAAAAAAGATAAAATATATGAACAATAAAATGTCAGTAAATACATATCTAGCAACAAATGAATTTAGGACTTCTGGTCAAGATAGATCCATTGGTAGAACTGCCAGAAAACTGAATTGTATGGAAGTCCAAAACCAAGGATTTAAAGAAACCACATTCATCCAGATGGGTAGGAGGGGAGGAGTCACATAGTCAGGGCAGAGAGGATGCAGTATGGTGCAGAGAGGCAGTGGTGGTATCAGTGGAACAGTGGTCCCACATTCACGCATGGTGTATAAAAATCAAAAGGGATTTGTTGGGAGTCAGCAATTTCAGCCCCAGGCCACGCTTCAGAGCCCATGGTTCCAGCACCAGGAAGATAAAACCTCATAACTTCTGGGTGTAAAAACCAGTGCAGTTTGAGGTGGCAGAAGAAATGGTCAGTTTCTCATGAAAGTCCATTTAAAAGGTCCACATGGACTGAGAATGTAGGTAAACCCACCCACTCTGGGAATCACCACCAGAGCAATAGCTAGAAGGGTGCCAGTTGCCTATAGAAAGTAGGCGAAGTGACTGGAAATGGGGTGAGAGCCAGGAAAACCTTCAGAAGCCAGGCAGTAGCATTGTCTCCTCTCTGACCCCTTCTCCCACACAGAGCCACAAAGCAGCGAAGCAGGTTGCCCCATGCTGGTGAATACCTAAGTCTCTGCCCCATACAACTTAACAGGTACACTAAGACAGGGAATCAAAACAGCTTTACCTAATACAGAGAAAGAGACACAGGAAGGCTGCCAATTGAGGAGACAAAGAAATATGACCCAAATGAAAGAACAGAACAAAACCTCAATAAAAGAAATGGAGATAGTTAATTTATCAGATGCTGAGTTTAAAACTGGTGATCAGGATGCTCAGAGAACTCACTGAGTACAGCGAAAACCTAAGGCTAGAAATGAAGGTAGCACTAAGTGAAATAAAGAAAGATCCACAGGGAAGCAACAGTGAAGGGAAGGAAGCTGGGATTCAAATCATGATTTAGAGCATACGGAAGAAATAAGCATTTAACTAGAACAGAAAGAAGAAACAAAAAATCAAAAAAAAAATGAGGAGAGAATAAGAAGGTTCTGGGACATCTCCAAAAGTGCCACCATCTGAATCATAGAGAATCTTCTCAATGAATCTTCTCCTCAGAAGGAGAAGAGGAAGAGCAAGAAATTGAAAACTTATTTGAAAAAAATAATGAAAGAAAACTTCCCTAATTTGGCAAAGGAAATAGACATAAAGGTCCAGGAAGCACAGAGAATCCCAAACAAGTTGAACCCAAAGAGGACCACACCAAGACACATCATAACTAAAGATAAGGAGAGAACCTTAAAAGCAGCAAGAGAAAAGAAGAGAGTTATCCAAAAAAGAGTTCGCGTAAGACTATCAGTTGATTTCTCAAAAGAAATTTTGAGAATTTCTATTGTAACTTTTCCTCTTTTATTTGTACACTTATTTATATTTAATCATTTATTTTTCACTGACAGCTGATAAAGGCAAGAAGGGACTGGTAAGAAGTATGCAAAGTGATGAAAAGGAAGGATCTACAACCAAGATTACTCTGTCCAGCAAAGGTATCACTTAGAATGGAAGGGCAGATGGAGAGTTTCCCAGATAAGGTAAAACTAAAGGAGTTCATCATCACCAAGCCATTCTTACATGAAATGTTAAAGGGGATTATTTAAGAAAAAGATGAAAATCAAAACTATGGACAGTAAAATGACAATGGACTCACAATTAACAACTGAATTTAAAAAACAAAAACAAAGTAAGCAAATAACTAGAACAGGAACAGAATCATTGACATGGAGATCATTTGGAGGTTTATCAGCTGGGAGGGGGAAGGGAGAGAATGGGGAAAAAGGTGCAAGGATCAAGAATCATAATTGATAGGTACAAAATAGAGAGGGGGATGTTAAGAATGGTATAGGAAATGGAGAAAAGAAAACTTGTATGCATGACTTACGAACATGAGCTAGTAGGAGATTGCTGGAGGGAGAGGGAGTGCCAGGCTCAGGGGGAGAAAGGGGAAGAAATTGGGACAGCTGTAATAGTATCATCAATAAAATATACTTTAAAAACAGCTGACTCTAAAAAACAAAATAAACAAACAAACAGAACAGAAACAGACTAAAAAATATAGAGAATATTTTAATAGTTGCCAGATGTAAAGGGTGTTGGGAGGATGGGTGAAAAAGGTGAAGAGATTAAAAAGTACAAATTGGTTGTTACAGAATAGTCATGGGGATATAGTATACAGCATAGGAATGTACATTTATTTTTTAATACTCTCTATTTTGCATTTTTCCCTAAGTAGCTTAATCAAAATCAGTGACTTGGTAAATTATGCTGTTAGCAACAATCTTACATGGCATCAAAATATAAATTACATAAGCAGTTGCAAGGATAGTATGAGAAGTACTGACTGTGAATTGTGAACTATTAAGGAAATTTTAATATACTTTCCTGTATCTCTAGGGTGAGCATACATTTAAGTTTGCATCCTAGTTTAAGACTGATTTCCTGGGGTTATTTTAATAGCATCTCCTCTTCACTTTTCTTATCAAAAGTGAGATTGTCCAGATTAGAAAATATGTGTGTCTGTGTATAAAATCACCCAATTTTCCTAATTACACTAAGTAGATTTTCAGAAATCAACTGAATAGATCAGGGGCTTAAATAGAATAAATCAAATTTATCCCCCCCCCCCAAATAAAAACATGGTTAAATTAAGGTCCTTATGTTAAATATAAAATCATTGCTAAATGAAGGCATGTATTACACATTTATATTTATACAATTATGCAGTATTTGCAAATGTATGAGTGATGCATCACTGCAAATACTGAACACAGTAAATGACATTGGTGATACCTGTTTTGCAGTGTCCTTTTGTGATAAAAACATGAGTTATTCATATTTTTAATGTTAAGAATCTTACAAGCAATACATCTAAATTATATCAAAGTGCATATTGTATTCAGACATGATGGTTTTCCTCATGAATAGGTCAATAAGAAAATCTAGTTAGCCCAAATGATGGTATTAAGTTACTGTCAATGTAAGAAACTAAAATTTGAATCATGTTGAGCTACAGGCAAACATAATCTGTTTTTAAGTATTTAAATGCCCACTGGAATAAAATATGCCTAGTAAACTGTTCAAAAAAATACTATTATTTGATTGTGTTTCCTCAGAATCATAACGTATATGGCTTTGTTGAAGTCACCATGAATGTTTTAACCACAGAAATATATGCATTTGCATTCTTTCTGTATAATAAAGCATGTCTACCTTTCTCCTAATCCCTAGTTTCTCCCGTTCTAGTAAGTGGGCCTTACCCATTTTTCCACTGCAGGATAAGGCATATGATCTGGTCCTATGTCCTACCTTGGCCTTTACCTCTCCTTTCCCATTTACCATGTTGCTTCTGTTTCTTCTAGGGTCAGAGAGAAGTAGTGTTTAGAGATAAAGGGGCAAAAGCAAGTTATACTTAGCAGGAGTTGTCTGTGGTCCTCCCTTGACAACTGAAGGCACTTCAAAGTCACCTGCGATGGCAGGAAACTATGCATTAATTTTTTACTCTCTTAAGGCATTTCTGTAGAATGTTTGGACACTCACTTGTCCCTTACCCACTCCCCCCACCCCTTGGGACTCTGAACTGTACTTGGGCACTATATGCTCTCTGACCACATTTGTGTAACACACCCTCAACTTCTTCCCTAAAGTATCATACTTTAGGTGTCCCCTCATCCTAATAAGCAGTCATTTTGTGTACATTTGAACACGGGAAACCTCCCTTTTGCCAGATTGTTGGTGAAAGGCAGCTAACTGTAAATGCAGCTAACTCTCACTGCAGACCTCTTTCTTCATCTTATTGTCTAGGGTACGTTTATCATATGTACTTCAACTCTAAGAAAGCTGTGTGCTTTGCTCTTAAAGTAGTCAAAAGCTTTCTGTAGTTTATATGAACCCATCTAGGAATAAGATACATCCTTTTGACAAGCATCTTCTATGACTCAGAGGGTCTTTTCCTGGTGTCTCACTTGATTTGAGGAGGAAAATAGAATTTGTCTCTCCCCATACAGAGAAGTGGAGAAATAAAAGACTTATATTCCCTGTAAAAGACAGGAAATTCCTTTTTAAGACTACACCATTTTTAAACAAATTCTTTTCTATTATACAACAGCTTTTTTTCCAATTTTTCTTTTCTTATTTAGATAAGTTGGAATGAATAATGGGTTAAGGTTCACGAAACTGGTTTAAGCCATATTTCATCAGACCCTAGAAAATGATCTAACACTGTATGCCATATTTTCATGCTTAACTCTCACTCAGTGTCCTTGTAGAAATGACTTCAGACAAAACATTGAAACAGTCAAAGGAAAAGTATTTCATTTATCTATTTCACATCTGCCCTTTATGATAAGCAATATTTAACCTACTCAGTTATAATATTTTTACAATAGTAGAGTAGTTTAAAATATAACTCTTTACTACTGAAGAGACTATTATCTTGAATATGAATCCCCACCATGTAAGTTGGATGCCTATTGGTATAAACAGAAACATTTTATTCTTTTCTAGATTTTTCTGAGTGCTATAATTTATAAAATTCATATAATTTAATAAGTTATAAAATTTATAAATATAGTAAAATATAATATATTTTATTATATTTAACAATACCATGAGAAGCACTTTTTTATTCTACTTGAAGTCATCTACAATCTCCAAAGGCACAATACACATAAAAAGAACGTATTAAAATGTATTCTGAACTACATTAATTTACATGGAAACACATGGCCATTATAAAATATCTGTAGGTCAACAAATTATGTCTCTTCTTTGGATGTAATTTATAGCAATTGATATAAAATACTTGAAACAGTTACACTTTTTTAAAAAGGCTATGGTATCCAATTGTTTAGTCAAATCTAGATGCTGCTCTGAAGATAATTTGAAGATGTACTTACTATTTCCAACCAGGTGACTTTAAATAAAAGAGGTTAATCTGGATAATGTGGGTTGGCCCTATCCTATCAGCTGAAGTAGACCTTAAGAGCAAAGGATGCTTTTCCCAGGCTCCCAGGAATTCTGCTTCAAGAGTAACATAAAAATTCCGTCTGAGTTTCCAACTGGTCAGCCTGCCCTGTGGGTTTCGCGCTTGCTGTACCCACCATTGCCGGAGTTGTTCCTTAAAATAAATTTCTCAGGGTGTTACTGGACTAAAGGAATCCTTTTGCCTGTGTGCGTCGGCGCCCAGTGAGACATGAACAGGAGTTTGCAACAAAGAAAATATGGGTTTATTTTTGGGAAGTGGCCCATGTCTGGAGACAACAGAGCTAATGCTTAAAGACTTGGTTCCCTGATGACTACCAGGGGGTAGTTTCTCTAGGGAAAAATTTATTAATCATGCTGACTAAGCAAGTTAGGTTCATTGTCAGTGTCAAGGTCTGTACTGACTCATCTATGCTAGAATATGGGGTAGTTGATCAGTGCATCTTGTCCTGATGTCAGCCTCCACATCACTTCGTCTGGTTTCACCACTCTTCTGGGCCTGAAGCTGAAACACAGCTGGGGCTAAGATGTTATCTCTAGTTTGACCAAATCTGTCTCTCTGGTCAACAGACCCAAGGTTTTATTCCTAAAATTTTTTTATGTTTATCAGAACCTCACTGTCCTGAGGTTTTATGATTAAGGGAGTGGCCCTACGAGAAGAAAGAAGTAGGTGAGTCAGGGTGCTGGATGAGGCAAGTTTAAATCAAAACGAAAGAAAGGAGACAAGATCAAATTAAAAAAATGAAGTTTCTATGTGGATACATATGTATCTATATTTATAGATATATCTAAATATCTATATCCTGTTAGTTCTGTTTTGCTGAGAACCTGCCTGATAAAATAGTTATGCCCATTGTTATTATATCATTTATTTTTTAATTCTTCAATAATATAAGGCAGATGTAGATAAGTTATATTTTACCAATACCATAATCATTCTTGGTTTCTTACTTTGGCACAGTATAACATACATTTTTCCTTTCAGCATTTTTCTATTCTTTAATACTTTTCTTTCTTTTTGTTTTTATGAAAAATTTATGATTCATGTTAAAATAAGATAAATGAACAAACTAGAAAATCTGTTTTGAATAAAATTTATAAAGATATTATATACCTGTGAATTGAAATCCAATTGAACACTGGTAAAAAAGAAAGCTTTATGGACATTTTAAAAAGTCAGTACTGTGGCCCTGTACTGGTGTCTAAGTTGGTTGGAGCATTGTCCCATACACCAAAAACATTGTGGGTTCAATTCCCCATCAGGGTACATACCTAGGTTAAGGGTTTGATCCCCTGGTTGGAGTGTGTGTGGGAGGAAATGAATTGATATTTCCCTCACATTGATATTTCTTTGTCTTTCTCCCTTCCTCCCTTTCTAAGAGCAATGAACATATCCTTGGATGAGGGTTTAAAAGAAAAGAAAAAGTGAGTTCTGTGAAATTAATATGATTATTAAGATTCAAATTCTGAACACATGATGTAAATAGTGATGACCTTTTATATTCAGTTCACAATGAAATCATAAGGTGACTCATTTTGCCTGAACAACATTTGAAATTGATAAAAGACCTAATCATTGTGACTGTTCCACTGTGAATTACCCAGTTTAAACAAACAAAACTAAAAACCTAATTCAGGTCCCCACCATGGACTGCTATAGTTGCCAAGGTCAGAATAAACAAGTGTAAAACCTTGGAACAGAATCTGGTCTGTACTATTTTTAAAAAGTGACTTTCCATTACTACTCTACAACTGAGGTAAGCATGGATAAGGGACATTGGAAATCTTGCTAAAGGAGAAGAAGTTTTTTAAGGAACACAGAGGTCAATTTTCAAGATGGCAGTGGAACAGGTGGACATTACACTCACTTCCTCCCAGGATCAACCTGGAAATATAACTAAATTAAAGAATAATCATCCTGAATAACCAACTAAGGACTAACTGAAGAACAGTCTTATAACCAAGGATTTACAGAAGAAGCCACATAGAGACTGATAGGAAAGAAAGAGCTGCAAAAGAAGTGCCCCAGCTCCCAGAAGTGGCCGTTGACTTTCTGGAGGGATATTTTAGTTGTGGGGGGTTCTCCCTGAGAAGCATGGGCTCTAAACCCCAAACTGAGGTCCACAGCCCAGAGCACTAGAGCTGGGAAGAGGCTCCCACATAACATTAGGTTGTGAACAACAGTGGGGATTTTGTATGCCAAGGAGAGATGAAATCCACTGGAGACATGGGCACCCTCTTAAAAGGCCAATACACAAAATTTTGTTTTCACCCTAGGTTCTAGGAAAGGGTAGATGGTGCAGATTAGAGTCACTTGAGGAGATTCTGAGTTTTGAGGCTCTGGGGAGGAGGCTGGGAGGACAGTTGCCAAGATCCTTGTACTGAGTCATTGTCTAATCTTCCTTGGACTGAACACTCCCCTTCAAACAGCATAAACCTGAGGGGAAGCAATTACTTCTACCACTGGAATTCCTCTAACGCCACCTTGTGGAACTTAAACTATGCTGAGGAGTCATCTGCATAGGCCAGGGTGTAGAAATCTGGGCAGATTTAGGGGGTGTCAGTGAATGGCTTTGGGGCAGGGCCATTCCCCCTGCTTCCCCATGAACCTAGATGGTGCTCCAACCTCACAAGACTTTGGCACACCCAACCTCTGGGCTCCAGAGGTGCCACCCACTAGACTACTAGGGGCTCAGCCCTTCTGAGGTAAGGGCAAAATCTGGGAGAGACTCAGTCATGGCTCTGGGGCAGGGGATCATACCTACCACCTTCACTGAAGCATGAATGGCACCTCCCACTCATGGGAGATTCACTAACCAGTATGACAAGAAATATCAAATGGGTTGTTTTAAGAAGTAAAAGGAGAAAAAGAAAATACATATTTAAAATAAAAAAATATGGAGAAACATAGAAAAAAGAATAAAATAGTGATAAATACGTACCTATCAATAATCACTTTAAATGTAAATAAGTTTAGAAACTCCAATAAAAAGAACAATGTAGATAAATGGATAAGAAAGAAATATCCATATATACATGCTGTCTACAAGACACCCAAGTCAGAATGAAAGATATACAAAAACTAACAGTAAAGAAATGAAAAAAAAAATCATACAAATGGAAATGAAGAAAAAGCTGACAAAATAGACCTTAAAACAAAGGCTGTAATAAGAGACAAACAAAGATACTACATAGTGATAAAGGGAACAATCCAGCAAGAGGATATAACCCTTGTAAACATTTATGCACCCAGCATATGGGCACCTAAATAGGTATAGCAAATATTGATGGGCATCAGGAGAGAGACTGTCAGTAATATAGTCATAGTAGTGTATTTTAACACAATTGACATCAATGGATACATCTTCCAGACAGAAAATAAAAGAAAAATTGTGACTTTAAGTGACATACTAGGTAAGATGAATTTAATTGATATTTGCCAAGCATTTAAACCAAAAACAGAAGAATACACATTTTTATCAACTGGATAAAAATTTTCAGCGTAGACCACATTTTAGGATACAAAACAGGTCTCAGTAAGGAAGACTGAAATAATAGCAAGCATCTTCTGTGAGCATAGTGGTATAAAACCAAAAATCAGTCACAGGCGAAATAACTGAAAACCACACAAAGTCAGCGAGATGCCAAATAAGATGTTATTAAATAATAAATGGGTTAACGATGAGCTCTAAGAAGAAATCAAAAGTTACCTTACAAAAAATGAAAATTAGAACACAAGTCAACATCTGTGGAACTCAGAAAAAGCAGTCCTAAATGCATTATAGTTATACTTCAGGAAATAAGAAAAAATTCAAAGAAAAAAATCTTATTTTACATTTAAAGAAATTGGAAAAAGCAACAAATAATGCCCAGCATGAATAGAAGAAAGGAAATAGTAAAGATCAGAGAAGAAATAAACAAAATAGAGTCTAAAACAAAAATGACCAGTGAAAGCAAGAGCTGGTTCTTTGAAAAGATAAGAAGCCTGACCAGCTTTTAATCAGACTCAACAAGAAAAAGAGGACCCAAGTAAATAAAATCTGAAGTAAAAGAGGAGAAGTGAAAATGGACACTAAAGAACTACATTCCAACCAAGTGGACCATCTAGATGAAATGGATTAATTCCTAGAAACATACAATCTTCCAAAACTGTTTTAGGAAGAAACAGATAATCTCAATATACAAATTATAACCAATGAAATTGAAGCAGTAATAAAAGAACTCCAACCCATGCCCTAGACCAGCTGGCTTCACAGGTGAATTTTACCAAACACTTAATGAAATAACACCTATCATTCTCAAGCTCATTTTACAAGACCAGCATTATCCTAATTTCAAAACAAGATAAAGTCACTACAAAGAAAGAAAGTTATAAGTCAATATTCTTGATGGACATAGATGATATAGTCCTCAACAAAATATTAGCAAACCAAAGTGGGTTTTGTTCTGGGGCTGCAAGGTTGGCACAATATCTGCAAACCAATAAACGTGATACACCACATAAACAAAATGAAGAATAAAAGCCACATGATCACATCAGTAGATACTGAAAAAGCATTTGATAAAATTTAGTACCCATTTATCATAAAAACTCTCAGAAAAGTGGTAATAGAAGGAATTATTACCTCAATGTCGTAAAGGCCATATATGACAAATCAACAGCCAATATCATGCTTAATGTGCAAAAACTAAAATTGTTCCCTGTAAGATCAAGAACAAGACAGGATGTCTGCTTTCACTATACTTATTCAACATAGTACTGGAATTTATAGCCACAGCTATCAAACAAAAAAAACAACAACAATTTTTTTTTCAAATTTGAAAGAAGGAAGTGAAATTGTAATTTCTCGCTGATGACAAGATACTCACATAAAATCCCTATAAACTCCACCTAAAAGCTCCTAGATATGATAGAGAAATTCATCTAATTAGCAGGATACAAAATTAATAATCAGAAACCAATGGCATTTTTATACATATTTATATACAGTAATGAATTATCAGAAAGAGAAATTAAGAAAACAATCTCATTTACTATTGCAACCACAAAAAATAGGGTACCTGTGGATAAGTTTAATCAAGAAGGTAAAACACCTGTTCTCTGAAAACTATAGGACATTGAAGAAAGAAATTGAGAAAGATAAAAATAAGTGGAAGCATGAACTGTGTCAATGGATTTGGAGAATTAATATCATTAAAATATCCATACTACCAAAAACAATTTATAGATTCAGTTCAGTTCCTTAATACCAATGGCATATCACAGATCTAGAGCAAAAATTAATGTGGAACCAAAGGAGACCTCAAATAACCTCAACAATCTTGAGAAGGAAGAACAAAGATAGAGGTATCATAATACCTGATATCAAACTATATTACAGGACCATCGTAATCAAAACAGCTTGGTACTGGCAAAATAACAGGCATATAGATCAATGGTAAAGAACAGACAACCCAGAAATAAACCCATGCCTATATGGTCAATTCATATTTGACAAAGGAGGCAATAGCATATACAATGGAGTAAAGACAGTCTCTTCAATAAATAGTCTTGGGAGAACTCAATTGGTACATGCAAAAATCTGAAACTAGACTACGAACATACACGATAAACAAGGATAAACTAAAAATGCATAAAAGACTTAAACATAAGCCACAAAACCATAAAAATCCTAGAAAAAAACATAGGTAGTAATATCTCAGACATAACTCATAGCAATATTTTTGTTGCTGTGTCTCCCTGGGACAAGGGAAACAAAAGAAAAAGATGTATACAAATGAAAATACATCAAACTAAAAACCTTCTGAACAGCAAAAGAAACCATCAACAAAATCAACAGGGAACCCATTCTGTGGGACAGCATATTTGCCAATGACCCATCTGCTGGTGGATAATTTCAAAATTTGTAAAGAACTTATAGGACTCAACACCAGGAAGACAAACAATTCAATTCAAAAACAGGCAAAAGACCTGAGTAGACAATTCTCCAAAGAAGACATACAGATGGTCAATAGACATGAAAAATGCTCAATATCACTAATCATTAGAAAGATATAAATTAAAACCACAACAAGATATCACCTCACACTTGCCAGAATGGCTACTGTTAATAAATCAACAAACAAGTTTCAGTGAGGATGTGGAGAAAAAGAATCCTTAGTGCACTGCTGGTGGGAATGTAGACTGGTGCACCCAGTATGGAAAACAGTATGGTGAAAAATAAAAATAAAAATGGAACTGCCTTTTCACCCCATGATTCCATTTCTGGGAACATGTCTTAAGAATCCCAAAACAACAATTTGAAAGGATATATACATCCCTTTTTCATAGCAGAATTATTTAAAATAGCCAAGATCTAGGAACAGCTCAAGTTCCCATCTGTAGATGAGTGGGTAAAAGAGATGTGGTACATTTACTACTCAGTTGTAAAAAAATAAAATAAAATAAAATCTTACTCTTTGGTACAGCATTGATGGACCTGGAGATTATTGTGCTAAATGAAATAAACCCATCAGTGAAAGAAAAATAACATATGATCTCATATGCGGGATCTAATGAACAAAGTAAACAAGCAAAATAGAAACAGAGACATAGAAACATGGAACAGATTGACAGCTGTCAGAAGGGAGAGGGGTGGGAGGGACTGGATGAAAGAAGGTAAAGGTATTAGGCAAAGAATATGTAGGAGTATGCATAAAACATAGGCGCAGACATCAGTATAGTGATGACCAGAGGAAAGGGGGCTAGGGCTGGGTGGGCACAGGGGGGAAAATGAGGAAATCTGCAATAGTGTCTACAATAAAAATAAAATTAAAGAAAAGAAAAATAAAGAACTATTTCAAATATAAGGTCGGGATTACATGTTGGAAGAGAACACTTCACAATGGTGTTAGCTCTATTAAATGCCCCACCACCACCTACACCAACTGCTGGTGAGAGAATGAAACCTTGGAAATATATACCAAATGCTTACAAATGTTCAGACCTTTCAAATATGAATTTCATTTCTATAAATGTAGCCTGTGATAATATTTCTACCTCTAGAAAAAAAATTACGTTCACAGATGTTTAGTATGTGTAACACTAAAAACTGAAAACCACATTAACTCCCACTTTGAAGGAGAAATATGATATTTAGAACACATCTTATTGAATTACAAAAATTGCATTGAGGTTCCAACTTGTCAGCATTAGATAGATTTAAAAATTCATTTGAACATGGGTTTTTGGGAGTTGTACCATCTTCAGAGAATTCATGGAAGAGTGCTTCAGATTATCATAATGTTAACATTAAATTTATGAACACTTGTGAATATAGGTCATTTGGCTGACTACCAAATGACTGAATGTTAAATTCAATATTTGGATAAAACTGAGGCTAAGTTGATTATCAACCTCATAGAATGAATTTTGGGGGGGTAAAAGAGACAACTGAATAAGCAAAATATAACATATTATAATATCTAATAAATTAAATATGTTTATAAGTTAAAATAGTTTTATTATAGGATGAAAATAGTTTCTTGATTTTGTCAAATATGAAAATATTAAATTGCTACTGAGATGTATTGTAAGGGATATTTTCATCTCTAAAATAGACTCTTGAAGCTGATGTACATAGGTTAAAAAATAAGACTTTATTTTTTAATGTTTTAAATTAAATTTATTCAGGTGATGTCGGTTAATAAAATCATACAGGTTTCAAGTGTACACCTCTATGATACAAGATACGTATACTGCAATGTGTGCTCACTGCCCAAAGTCAAACCATCCTCCATCACTATAGAATTTAAATCTCTACCAGTAGAAGGAATTGGCAATGGTGATATTGTCACCAAATCATGAAGCTTTAATTCTTATTCTCTTTAAAAACAATTGAATAAGGTAAAGATATTTTCTAGAATAGAAGTGTGGTTTGAAGGTGATTATGCAAATTTATTGAGGCCATCCTAAGAAGTGAAGCTTCTGTATACCACTTGAAAAGATGCTTTAGCACTGTATTCAGGAGTAGGTTGTTCCCTCTGAGGGCATGTGTGTATGCATGCACCCGCATACAAAATATTAGCTAGGTGCCTCAGTTATTAACTTTAGTTGTTCAATACAGGCATATGTGGCTATAAAGAAACAGACACAGCTTAAAGGAAACCAAAATGGAATGTAAGGGGCAAAAATAATCTTTCACTTAGTATTAGTTCCAGCAGAAAGAATTCCAAATTTATGAATTATTTATAATGGGAAAGCAGGTAAAAATAGAGGGAGAAATGATATGTTCTTTACCTTCAGTTATTTGTATCCCCCTTTTACAAGCTACCTTTCTCAGCAGTGATTTATGACACCTGCCTTAATTTAATTCTATCGTGAAGAACTCCGAGGACCAAGTGGTCCCCAGATGAATGTTTCTGTAGAAAAGTAGCTACTGATCTGTAGGAGAGATAACATGAAGTATAAGGGAGATGCAGAGCCAAGAGAATGCAGGGAAAGGCCATTGAAAATGAAAGATTCCACCTTTCTTCCAGATTTCTCTTGTGACAGAATATTGATGTGAGACTACGTTTACTCATTGAATTTTTCAGAAAAAGAAATAATAGAGCATAGAAATGAAAAGTAAGTCACCTCTTGACAAACAATATTTATAATGCCAATGGAGAGGCCTCAGTAGTGAGAGAAATACAAGAAAGTAAAATGGAATGAACATAAAGAATAGAGAGAGGTCTGAAGAAATGTAACTGAGATGTGAAAAAGAAGAGGACATGAAATCAGAAACAGGCGAAAAGGGTTGAGGGAAAATAAATTATTTAAAATTTAGATACTAGTGAGTTTTCATCTATTCATAAATCATCAAATTATTTTTATTATTCATATTATGTTGCAACTTCATAGCTAGGAAAATGTTTGAACTCGCTTTTTGAAATCCAAAGATACTGATTTTTTAAATATAAAAAGCACAATATGTAATGCAAATGTAGTTATTTTCTGTATTTGAACACACTCTACTATTTAATCATTGGAAAAAAAAAACAAAATAAAACTGTTATCATCTAGCCTAACTGAAACCTTTCCTTGGGAATGGAATCTGTCATTGAAGTGCAGGTCAACTTGATACCCAAACTCTTCTGTCAGCTTCAGACAACACTCAAGTCCAATCTATTAGTGATTATAGGGTAGTAGGTGTTGCTGTGAGATGGCCCCATTTCAGCTTAACCTTGGGAGAAATGTCCATACAAAGCAGCACAAATGATTATAGGGAGTAGGATCCAGTGTAGGGGAAAGTTAACTGAGCTAGATCTCAGTTATAGGGGAGTCTGAGATCACAGAAAATAACTGGGGCAGAGCCATGGCTGAGGAATTAAAGCAGAATTTTCAGTTCAGAGAGTGTGTGGGGGCATGGCAACACATGAATTTGGGGAGGATTACAATTTATCCCATAAGTCTCTCATGCTAGTCCACTCATAGCCCTCAGCAATTCATGAAAAGTTTTTACTGAATGTCTATCTGCCTGTGTGTCAGTCCATTCCTTTACTGTTCCACACAGGTGGACAATGCTTACAAAGAGTCAGTCTTTAGAGGTGCTGCCTTACAGTTGAAGCTAGTTGTTGACCTGAAACATCAATATTGTGGATAGAGTTTTTAAAAAGTTATGGTTTTGCAGATTATCTTGCTTTTACTTGTTAAGGTGGGATGATGCTCTTTCTAACTTACAACATTCTGGAAAACAGAAAAAATACTTTTTAAAATTAAAAATATATGAACTTTTGCTGTATTATTTTAATCTCTTTGTTTTTCCAATTTTAGCATCCCCCATGGGTCAAACATTGAACCTCTTTTTATTATGTTTATGTACACTAACCATCTAATCTTAACTAGTTTCACGTCTTTAAACTATCTATATTTTGGTGATTCCCAAATTGAGATATTTTACTGTTTTACCCCCCCAGACACACAAATTATATGTATATATCCTTACTATATATCTACTAGATCTAAAGAGCACTTCAAACTTGAAATTGACATTTGTTCACAAAAGTCATCTTCTTATTGAGCTCATCCTTGCCACTCTGTTTAAAATTTCTGTAATATCCAACATATTGTATCATCTTAATGGCTATTAGATGTTAAATATAATTATGTTGTTTAGTTCCTGTCTTGTACGAACAGGTTATTCGTTGTTGTCATTGTCATCATCTCTGTTGAATCTTCAGCACATAGAAAAGAGTCAGACACATAATGGGTTCTTAATAAACTAAAAGAAGAAATAAAACAAGAACAAACTGACAAGACTGGAAGGGAGGGGATGGGATAAGGGAGGAAAGAAGGGGAAGGGTCTAGTTAAAGAACAAGTATAAATGACCCAAGGACATGGACAGTAGGGTATGGATTGACTGTGCGAACAGGGGGTGGGTGGGGCAGCAGAGAGCAACTGGCAAAATCGGGACAACTGTAATAGAACAACAATTAAAATAAATTAATTAATTAAATCAACCCCCCCCTTGCAAAAGAAGTAAAATAAAAGGTTATGAGACATAGTTGAGAAAATATCTGCAAGACTATGATGAAAATAAAAGTGATAGAAAATAGAATATATGGTAATAGACAGTTATCTGATTCAGGGTGGTGAATATATAGATCTATAGATCATAGAAATGTACACTTGAAACATACATGATCCTTTTACCCAATGTCACCCCGATAAATTAATTAAAAAAAACAACTATGGCAATGAAATCTAAGTAACTACCAATACACACCAACAACATGGATAAATTTTACATCAGTCAGGATGCATGAAAGAAGCCAGACACCAGAAGGGACGTACAGTGATTCCAATTACACAGAATCATATATATTCTACGAACAGGCAAAACTATACTAACCTATGATGATAAAAGTCACAATAATAGTCACTTTTGAAGGGGCATAGTGACTGGGAGGAGGCATGAGGGGGCCTTCTTGGGGTAAGGGGAACTTTCTGTATCTTGATCTAGGTAGTAGTTACAGGGACACATATGTATGTAAAAAGTCACCGAGTTATGTACTAAAAATATGTGTTCTCACTATATGTAAAATATACTTCACTAGTAAAGAAAAGTAAATAATGGACAACCTTGTCTCTAAATTTTTTTTCTTAGAAACAGTCCCCAGTGCAGCCTTTTTTGAACTACTTTTGCCCATCATGCAATTCTATCATAGAAACAGTAAGAATCTCCTAATCTTGCTTTCAATCATCTCTTTAATTATGGTGATCACAGAGAATAATTTAATTTTCTGTTACATGGCTGAGTGTCATGGGCAACCAGCTGTCCATCTATTAATGATAATGGGATTTTCATTGCCTTTAGCAGTCAAAGCAGATAATTAAGCTCACATTTCTTCCATTTTAGTTCAATTCTTTTATCTATAATGTATTCTTGGTTCCAAAGATTGAATCAGACAGTTTCTTATTTTAAATCAAGATAAATCATCTCAGTTGCAAGAAACAAAGAAGTTTGGGAGGATACCTGGACGACGAGCTTTTTAAAGCAGGTAGAAACCGATAACAGATCAGAGATGAAAAATGTCCCGAGTACCATCAACAGCACCGTACCCTCTGAGCACGTGTTAAAATAGAGAGGGTGGGAACGTCACAATTTCATCCACATGTGGTAGATAAAACTGAAACACTTAGACAAAGACAACACTATAGTGATGACCGGAAGGATGGGGTTGGGGGCTAGTAAAAGATAAAGGGGGTCAAATACATGGTGACAGAAAATGATTTGATTTAGAATGGAGGGCGCACAATGCAATATACAGATATATGTATATAGATAATATACAATATACAGATAATTCTATGATACAATACACAGATATTGTATCATAGAATTCTATGATACACAGATATTGTATCATAGAATTGTGTATCTGAAAGTTGTATAATCTTATCAACCAATGTCACCCAATAAACATTTAAAAAATTAAAAAATAAAAAATAAAATATGAAAAGAGGTATTAATGAAAAATTTTCATTAATTTTGTATGTGTGTGTGGGTAACTCCAGAAGAAGGAAGAAATTAAATAAATAAATAAATGAGGTAAAAAAATTACTAAAAAAAGAAACCATATGGGTTAATATCTGAAAACTGATGAACATAGCTTATGAGATAGAAAAGGCACATCAAATGTTTTTTAAAAAGTTATCACATACAGCATATCATCTGTTAATATCAGAACATTAAATTCAAAAATAAAAATCCTAAGTGCTTCCAGTAAGAAAAGAAAAATGTGTCCTATCAAACAATGTGGCACTAGAATGGCTTTAGACCACTCAGCAGTGGGAAATGTCTAGGAGTTCAGGGTAATCTCAAATTTTTAATGCAAAGGATTTTAAATCTAGAATTATACCCAGCCAACTCTTGCCATGTGTGTGTGTGGGGGGGGGGGTGAAAACTTCCAAAAAATATAATAGATGCACAGAGATCTTGGAGGGCAGGAAGAAAACATTTGTATGTGTGTGTGAAGGTACTGAAGAAAGTTGATGAAAAACAAAACAAACAGAAATAAAAAGATAATATCAAATCCAAGCAAGATAAAACTATGGAAACAAATTATTTGAAAATAGGGAAACACCAAAACACCTCTAAGGGTTTCAGGAAGGTGAAGCAGGAGACTGTTCCATTTACTTTTGGAACTTTTAGTATTTAAAAAAATGATATATACTTTTAAAAGACAGTGGACTTGAACACAGAGATATGCTACTTAGGCTCCATTCAAAGAAGTGTTTGCTATAGCAGCCAATCCCCTCAGGTCCACCAACGGAGAGCTAATTTGCCCTAGGTCATTCTTTTTCTGGTGCAAACCACGTCTGGACACAGGGGCAGATAAGCTGTAAGGGACGGGATATTTCCGCCTGTGTAAATTGCTCTGACAGGCCCTGGAGCTCTCTGGTAAGAGTTTTAAAGAGTTTATGGTACTTTTCACTATTCCTAATCTTGCTTTCTTCCTTTCTTTCACTACTACTGATGCCCTACAGATATTTGCTGTTTACTTTATCTCAGTTTCTGCTTGAAGAATCGGAACTAACGCTGATGTAATGCTGATGGTGCCTGAAGTGATCTGAGAGTGGAGGTGATAATATTTTCGCATGGGTCACTCACTGCCAGGCTGGCTCCAGAACCCCGTTAGTAAGTGTGGTTTACTTAGTGGTACTGCAATATAAGGGATTTAGCACACATGATCTAAGTAAACCTTCATACTAACTTTATTCCATGATTAATATCGCTATTCCCATCCTGCTAAGAACACTGACACAGGCAGAGGCCAAAATCCTTATCTAAGGTTATGCACTTAGTAAAAGGCAGAGATAGTATACAAACCACAGAAGTTTGTTTATTTTGATCACAGTCAGTGTTTTGAATGACTATATTATACAAGTGTAGAGATCTAAATAATGGTGCTCAACATCCAGAGAAAAAAGAAAATAATTTTCAAAAACAAAGATACTTTTAATAAATAAACCAAACAATATTTTGAGAAAAAAAAATTCATTCTCAACTATCCTTTTGTCGCTTGCATGCCCATGACTTATAATGCTACCATTTTTGACATCTATAGTTTGGTACGTGTTTAATTTAACTTCAGTGCAATGAATGTACAAATCATAACTTTAACTTTCCAGATGACATTGTGTGGTATTTTGTTTTCAATTATGAACACAGTCTACCTCCTGAGGATTTCTAGTTAAGATAAAAGGATATGTCACAGTTAGGAATAGTCAACTCATCAAGAGTCATGATGTGAAGCAGATTCTATGAATGCCTGCCAGGTGGAATTATTTATAATGATGAACAATCTTAGTTTCTATACAATTTAAAACCTATTCTCAGTTGTGAATACAGTTTTTATATAGCAAAGAATTCATTGTATCTGTTGTTTTGTTTTTTTTAATGGAACACGGGATGGCATTTGTCTACCAGTGGATGAATAACTGCTAAAATTATTTATTCTAACATAAATCAAAATGTCTACTAGAGGAGAGTGTAACAAAGCTGAACTATCTAACACCATTACATATATATTATATAAAATGCAGTATTTTTATGATGAAACTTCAATTTGTAGATAACTAAGATATGTTTGATGAAAAATGATTTATGGAAGATAATAAAGTCAAGATCAATTCAGTATTCTTTTGCCCTCTTTTACGGCTCCTATATTTCATTATAGTACTAGAAATCTTTTGGCTGAAATGTTTATTGAGGTATTTTTATTGCCCAGTTACCTGTATTAAGTCAAGGAAGATACTAAAAGATGCTAATAGCTTTTTCTTTTTTAAACAGAATGGTCAGTACAGCCTAATAAAAGTTACAGGAAAAAGAAAATGACTAATATGTAAAGTAGAAAAAGAGAGGTATCAGAGGCTACTATTGAAGTAAATAGAGGAAAAATAAATGATTTATTTACAAAGAATGTCACATGAATAGGTCAGAGAATACTAATAAACACCATTGCAAAAAGTGTATTTTTCCTTTAATTTTTTTTTCTTTCACAGCTAAATATTCAGGAGGGAAAATATATAATTCTTTATGTAGATTAAAACAGAATTGTTTTTTTTAAATTTGGATAATACAGCATTATCTCTAAAGACCTTAATTTATTTGCTTTACTTTAAAGGAGTTATTTAAATAAAAATGAATTAATAATTTTCCTGTCATTTAACAATGCCTTTGGTTAATGAAAACATTTTTTCATTTCCTACATCGAACAAAACATGTCATAAAATTTAAAAAATAGATTATTTTACTGTGAATGGATATATGAATGAAAAATCATTGAATAGATAATTTGTCAGAATTGATGTGAAACATCAGAAAGTATTCAGAAAAGAAGAGAAGGCGTTGTTTGCTGTTCATGGTATTCGTGCCAGTGTCTTTTTGAATATTAGGTCTAATGGGTCCAGTGCATATTCGCTGGTGCTGAAGAGCCGAAGAGGCAGTGATCTTTATTACCACTGTTGACATATTTCTCGTTCTGTCCATTTCCTCCAGGATACTATTTAATGTCATTAAAACCATGCTAAAAAGAGTCAAGTAAAATAAGGAAATGATGGTATAAAAAAAGTTGGTGCAGGAAATGACAGTCCTTTGAATATTCAAGTATACTAGAAGATGGTGAAGAGACAAGTTAAGAGCTATATATATGTATATTTACAGAGAAAGATAATTCAAAACACATGACAGATAATTAATGGTGACAGTAATTGTTGGCATTCATAGAAGTCTCTGCATTTCAGAGACACCAAAAAATAATACTAAATTTGATTCTAATCAAATTATACAAGAAAATGGAAAAAAATGTTAAATTAACAAATTCAACCTAGACCTTTTTTGAATAAATGCTATACATTTATCTGTAAGCCCCACTTTTAGCTATATACCACAAATTTAAAGTTTTTTAAAATTTTTATTTAATTTTCTAATTTCTTTTACATATATGAGGTCTGTCCAGAAAAAGTCCAATCATTATTAACATTATAAGAATGGTTTGTGTGTCATCGATGTAACCTGGCAGCCAAGGAGAGTGGACTGGAATACGCATGCATGAACAATGACTACTCCACTGTACTAGTCAGTGGGTGTGGTAGATGCCGTTGAGTGAGCCTGTGTGCTGTGTGGCCTTCACATTCAAAATGAGTGAGTAAGTAGAGCAATGAATCTGCATCAAGTTTTGCATTAAGCTTGAACATTGCTCAGTGGAAACTATTCGGATGATTCAGAAGGCTTTTGGGGATGATGCAATGAGAGCAACACAAATAAAAGTGTGGCACAAATGCTTCAAAGATGATTGAGAATCTGTTGCAAGTGATCCATGTTCTGGAAGGTCTACCCAAAGCAGAACACCTGAGAATGTTGAATGAACATGCATGGGCAGCAATCAACAAACACCAGCAACTGACAGTGTGAGAACTAGAAGATGATCTGGGGATTCCAAGAACTACTGTGTCTGGGATTTTGAGGCAAAATGCATTCCACGGCTTCTGCTACCAGAGCAGAAGGAATATTATGCTGCAGTTGCTAATGGCTTGATTCGAACTCCTACCAATGAACCAGATTTCTTCAAGGAGGTCATTAACTTTGAAGGAGACTGAGGTGCCATTGTTCTATGTACAATATTTCTTGTATCTTCTTCAATAAATAGCTCTAGTTATCATAGTACATAGCTGGATACTTTCTGGACAGACCATATATATATTTATATATTATTTACATAGTATATAAAAATAATAATATATAAAATATGATTTTATATAAAATATAAAATATTATATATAAAATAATATATAATTATAGAAAAATAATATTATATAAAATAATAATATATATTTATATATTATATATTTATATTAAATATATAATATATAAATATATATTTATATATTATTTATATATATAAATTTAGAACACTGTTGGTTAATATACATAAGTATTTGGAGAATTTCTAGTTGTCTTTCAACAACTGTTCATATAATTTTTGTGCTTAAAAACCATAGTTATATGATAATAATCTTAAATTAGCATTAATTTCTTCATTGCCTTTTATTATCCCTTTAACATCTGTAGAATTGTAAGTGAGGTTCTCTTCTTCAAACTTACATATTCTTTCTTGGACAACTTGACCGGGGATTGTTTAATATTTTTAATCTTAATATTTTATGACACTAAAATTATCATAGCAAACCTGAACAAAGATATGAGGAGGAACAAATGCCCCTTATAAATATTAGCAAACTGAATCAGTGATACATAAAACGAGGGCGCCCCAGTCACATGGGGCTCGCTGCACAGGCTTGTTTGACATCCAAACATCAGTGCGAGTCACCGCATTAACTACTGAGATCGGACAAGCACGCAGATGCCCAAACTCAGAGGACTGGTCAACCTTGTGTTAGAGGTTTTAGTCAAACCAATACATTTAAGAAAGTACCTAAATACATACAGACTTGGGAAGGGGAGCAGAATTTTTTTCAGTTAGGAACTGAACCCACTTTTCTTTAGTATATATAGATCTCAAAATTATTTCCACATTTTCCAGTAAGTCAGTTTTTGTTGTTATCCTTTAGAAGTCTTTGACACCAGATTTTCAATCAAATTAAACATCTATACATTTTCTTGTTATCTCTTTACTTTCCTTCTCTCTATAATTTACTCCATTTTCTAAGTATTTTCATGCTATTCATTAGGCCCAATATCCCCTTTCAATTCTTGTGTACTAGACCTATGTCCATTTTCATGCTGAAAACTCCCCTGTTCATCGAATTAGTTCATACTCTCAATGGCTAATAGTTCTATATTAATACTCTTACTTTTAAAAAATCTCAAAATATAATCATATTACAAAGAATTTAGTCTAATAATGAGAATTTCCATTAACATGAAATCTCTGTACAGGAGATATTTGGAACCAGTCAGGCCTTTCAGGGGATTTTACTTTAAATTTAATTATACTTTCAGCTGGTGTTTTGTCATTGTCTTCTACTGACTAGAAGAAAACTCCTTCACTACCAAAATTAGACCATCAGGCAAAATCAACACAGAGAGTTTTTAAATATAGCATCATCTCCCTTATTGGACTTGATGTTCTACATTAACATTCTATACTTGGATAATGTATATGTAGGTGTTTGCCTTCATAGGAAAATAATATTGGATATCTAATATTAAAATTTAAAAACAATTTATTGACTGCATATTATCTGTTAGGTATAGTCACTGGCACAGGCAAATAAATTTGTTTTCCCCATTCTCTCTCTCTTTTTTTTAACTGCAGCTCATATTATCTCTTTTACATTCAGGTATATTTTATACATAGCCTATGAATAGTCATAAAGTGGAAGGTCTCCTTTTCACCAATTTATTTATCTCATTTTATTAATATCTGTTTTGGACAATTCAACGGGTATGAACAAGTAGAACAGAACTTACTTTTAAGAAGCTTAGTAAGTTCCTCCCAGGTTTCTAATAAAAACAATTATTTTGGTAAAGGTAGTGACAGTGATCATAGTAACAATAACTACTATGTATCAAATACTCATATTCGCAACAATCCTATGAGACTGGTAATTATTGTCCTTATATTTAAATACAAGCACAAGAGACAAGATACCTTTCCTTTGTTCATGTAGCTGCAATGGCCCATGTCTGTGTGCTTGAACTTAAAATCACTCTAACAGGAGTTTCATGTACTTGCCATTATTTCCATCTGGTACAGAGCATTAAATTAAGAGTTTCAGAAAGAGGAGAGTGTGAAATCCTTGTTTTTATCCCTGGCTGTGCCTTAAAATAACCCAAGAGATGAAAATGCAGGCTCGTATATTTAATTTGTTGTATAAGTCTATTGAAAGAAACCTCTGTCCCAAGTCAGATAAACATTGTTAATTTTTGTAAAGTGTCCAACCTCTTGCAAAACCCATGGCAGGGATCCAATCAACTTGCATAAATGACTGAAATTTAGTGTGCAAAAAAAGAAAGAGTAGGGGCTTAGAACTATTCAGAATACCATCCCATAATATACTATCCTAGGAAATGAAGTTTCAGTATTTATGTGCTTATACG